>JAKZAP010000196.1:0-57627 GCA_023053575.1 Branchinecta lynchi | reverse complement strand
AAAACAAACCTTGTGAGGAAACAATCCTTGTGGGAAAACAAACCTTGTGGGGAAACAAACCTTGTGGGGAAACAAACCTTGTGGGAAAACTAACCTTGTGGGAAAACAAACCTTGTGGGGAAACAAACCTTGTGGGGAAACAAACCTTGTGGGAAAACAAACCTTGTGAGAAAACAATCCTTGTGGGAAAACAAACCTTGTGGGGAAACAAACCTTGTGGGGAAACAAACCTTGTGGGAAAACAAACCTTCTGGAAAAACCAACCTTATGGGGAAAGCAACCCTGCGGGAAAACCAACCTTGTGGGAAAACCAACCTTGTGGGAAAACCAACCTTGTGGGAAAGCGAACCTTTTGGGAAAACAAACACAGTGGGAAAACAAACCTTGTGGGAAAACAAACCTTGTGGGGAAACAAACCTTGCGGGAAAACTAACCTTGTGGGAAAACAAACCCTGCGGGAAAACCAACCTTGGGGGAAAACAAAGCTTGTGGGAAAACAAACCTTGTGGGAAAACCAACCTAGTGGGAAAAACAACCTAGTGGGAAAACAAACCTTGAGAGAAAACAAACCTTGTGGGAAAACCAACCTCATGGGGAAAGCAACCCTGCGGGAAAACCAACCTTGTGGAAAAACCAACCTTGTGGGAAAACCAACCTTTTGGGAAAGCGAACCTTTTGGGAAAACCAACACAGTGGGAAAACAAACCTTGTGGGAAAACAAACCTTGTGGGGAAACAAACCTTGCGGGAAAACTAACCTTGTGGGAAAACAAACCCTGCGGGAAAACCAACCTTGTGGGAAAACCAACCTTGTGGGGAAACAAACCTTTCGGGAAAACCAACCTTGTGGGAAAACAAACCTTGCGGGAAAACTAACCTTGTGGGAAAACAAACCCTGCGGGAAAACCAACCTTGTGGGAAAACCAACCTTGTGGGGAAACAAACCTTTCGGGAAAACCAACCTTGTGGGAAAACAAACATTGTGTTAAATCAGACCTTGTGGGAAAACTAACCTTGCGGGAAAACCAACCTTGTGGGAAAACCAACCTTATGGGAAAACCAACCTTGCGGGAAAACCAACCTTGGGGGAAAACAAACCTTGTGGGTAAACAAACCTTGTGGGAAAACAAACCTTGTGGGAAAACCAACCTAGTGGGAAAACAAACCTTGTGAGAAAACAAACCTTTTGGGAAAACCAACCTTATGGGGAAACAAACCCTGCGGGAAAACCAACCTTGTGGGAAAACCAACCTTGCGGGAAAGCGAACCTTTTGGGAAAACCAACACAGTGGGAAAACAAACCTTGTGGGAAAACAATCCTTGTGGGAAAACAAACCTTGTGGGGAAACAAACCTTGTGGGGAAACAAACCTTGTGGGAAAACTAACCTTGTGGGAAAACAAACCTTGCGGGAAAACTAACCTTGTGGGAAAACAAACCCTGCGGGAAAACAAACCTTGTGGGAAAACCAACCTTGTGGGGAAACAAACCTTTCTGGAAAACCAACCTTGTGGCAAAACAAACCTTGTGGGAAAACAAACCTTGTGGGAAAACAAACCTTGTGGGAAAACAAACCTTGTGAGAAAACAAACCTTGTGGGGAAACAAAACTAGTTGGAACACAAACCTTGTGAGAAAACAAACCTTGTGGGAAAACCAACCTTGCGGGAAAGCGAACCTTGCGGGAAAGCGAACCTCTTGGGAAAACCAACACAGTGGGAAAACAAACCTTGTGAGAAAACAATCCTTGTGGGAAAACAAACCTTGTGGGGAAACAAACCTTGTGGGGAAACAAACCTTGTGGGAAAACTAACCTTGTGGGAAAACAAACCTTGCGGGAAAACTAACCTTGTGGGAAAACAAACCCTGCGGGAAAACCAGCCTTGTGGGAAAACCAACCTTGTGGGGAAACAAACCTTTCGGGAAAACCAACCTTGTGGGAAAACAAACCTTGTGAGAAAACAAACATTGTGGGGAAACAAACCTTGTGGGAAAACCAGCCTTGCGGGAAAGCGAACCATTTGGGAAAACCAACCTTATGGGGAAAGCAACCCTGCGGGAAAACCAACCTTGTGGGAAAACCAACCTTGTGGGAAAACCAACCTTTTGGGAAAGCGAACCTTTTGGGAAAACCAACACAGTGGGAAAACAAACCTTGTGGGAAAACAAACCTTGCGGGGAAACAAACCTTGCGGGAAAACTAACCTTGTGGGAAAACAAACCCTGCGGGAAAACCAACCTTGTGGGAAAACCAACCTTGTGGGGAAACAAACCTTTCGGGAAAACCAACCTTGTGGGAAACAAACCTTGTGGGAAAACAAACCTTGTGGGGAAACAAACCTTGTGGGAAAACCAACCTTGCGGGAAAGCGAACCTTTTGGGAAAACCAACACAGTGGGAAAACAAACCTTGTGGGTAAACCAACCTTGCGGGAAAACCAACCTTGGGGGAAAACAAAGCTTATGGGAAAACAAACCTTGTGGGAAAACCAACTTAGTGGGAAAAACAACCTTGGGGGAAAACAAAGCTTGTGGGAAAACAAACCTTGTGGGAAAACCAACCTAGTGGGAAAAACAACCTAGTGGGAAAACAAACCTTGTGAGAAAACAAACCTTGTGGGAAAACCAACCTTATGGGGAAAGCAACCCTGCGGGAAAACCAACCTTGTGGGAAAACCAACCTTGTGGGAAAACCAACCTTGTGGGAAAGCGAACCTTTTGGGAAAACCAACACAGTGGGAAAACAAACCTTGTGGGAAAACAAACCTTGTGGGGAAACAAACCTTGCGGGAAAACTAACCTTGTGGGAAAACAAACCCTGCGGGAAAACCAACCTTGGGGGAAAACCAACCTTGCGGGAAAGCGAACCTTTTGGGAAAACCAACACAGTGGGAAAACAAACCTTGTGAGAAAACAATCCTTGTGGGAAAACAAACCTTGTGGGGAAACAAACCTTGTGGGGAAACAAACCTTGTGGGAAAACTAACCTTGTGGGAAAACAAACCTAGCGGGAAAACTAACCTTGTGGGAAAACAAACCCTGCGGGAAAACAAACCTTGTGGAAAAACCAACCTTATGGGGAAAGCAACCCTGCGGGAAAACCAACCTTGTGGGAAAACCAACCTTGTGGGAAAACCAACCTTGTGGGAAAGCGAACCTTTTGGGAAAACCAACACAGTGGGAAAACAAACCTTGTGGGAAAACAAACCTTCCGGGAAAACTAACCTTGTGGGAAAACAAACCCTGCGGGAAAACAAACCTTGTGGGAAAACCAACCTTGTGGGGAAACAAACCTTTCTGGAAAACCAACCTTGTGGCAAAACAAACCTTGTGGAAAAACTAACCTTGTGGGAAAACAAACCTTGCGGGAAAACTAACCTTGTGGGAAAACAAACCCTGCGGGAAAACCAGCCTTGTGGGAAAACCAACCTTGTGGGGAAAGAAACCTTTCGGGAAAACCAACCTTGTGGGAAAACAAACCTTGTGAGAAAACAAACATTGTGGGGAAACAAACCTTGTGGGAAAACCAGCCTTGCGGGAAAGCGAACCTTTTGGGAAAACCAACCTTATGGGGAAAGCAACCCTGCGGGAAAACCAACCTTGTGGGAAAACCAACCTTGTGGGAAAACCAACCTTTTGGGAAAGCGAACCTTTTGGGAAAACCAACACAGTGGGAAAACAAACCTTGTGGGAAAACAAACCTTGTGGAGAAACAAACCTTGCGGGAAAACTAACCTTGTGGGAAAACAAACCCTGCGGGAAAACCAACCTTGTGGGAAAACCAACCTTGTGGGGAAACAAACCTTTCGGGAAAACCAACCTTGTGGGAAAACAAACCTTGTGGGAAAACAAACCTTGTGGGGAAACAAACCTTGTAGGAAAACCAACCTTGCGGGAAAGCGAACCTTTTGGGAAAACCAACACAGTGGGAAAACAAACCTTGTGGGTAAACCAACCTTGCGGGAAAACCAACCTTGGGGGAAAACAAAGCTTGTGGGAAAACAAACCTTGTGGGAAAACCAACTTAGTGGGAAAAACAACCTTGGGGGAAAACAAAGCTTGTGGGAAAACAAACCTTGTGGGAAAACCAACCTAGTGGGAAAAACAACCTAGTGGGAAAACAAACCTTGTGAGAAAACAAACCTTGTGGGAAAACCAACCTTTTGGGGAAAGCAACCCTGCGGGAAAACCAACCTTGTGGGAAAACCAACCTTGTGGGAAAACCAACCTTCTGGGAAAGCGAACCTTTTGGGAAAACCAACACAGTGGGAAAACAAACCTTGTGGGAAAACAAACCTTCCGGGAAAACTAACCTTGTGGGAAAACAAACCCTGCGGGAAAACAAACCTTGTGGGAAAACCAACCTTGTGGGGAAACAAACCTTTCTGGAAAACCAACCTTGTGGCAAAACAAACCTTGTGGAAAAACTAACCTTGTGGGAAAACAAACCTTGCGGGAAAACTAACCTTGTGGGAAAACAAACCCTGCGGGAAAACCAGCCTTGTGGGAAAACCAACCTTGTGGGGAAAGAAACCTTTCGGGAAAACCAACCTTGTGGGAAAACAAACCTTGTGAGAAAACAAACATTGTGGGGAAACAAACCTTGTGGGAAAACCAGCCTTGCGGGAAAGCGAACCTTTTGGGAAAACCAACCTTATGGGGAAAGCAACCCTGCGGGAAAACCAACCTTGTGGGAAAACCAACCTTGTGGGAAAACCAACCTTTTGGGAAAGCGAACCTTTTGGGAAAACCAACACAGTGGGAAAACAAACCTTGTGGGAAAACAAACCTTGTGGAGAAACAAACCTTGCGGGAAAACTAACCTTGTGGGAAAACAAACCCTGCGGGAAAACCAACCTTGTGGGAAAACCAACCTTGTGGGGAAACAAACCTTTCGGGAAAACCAACCTTGTGGGAAAACAAACCTTGTGGGAAAACAAACCTTGTGGGGAAACAAACCTTGTAGGAAAACCAACCTTGCGGGAAAGCGAACCTTTTGGGAAAACCAACACAGTGGGAAAACAAACCTTGTGGGTAAACCAACCTTGCGGGAAAACCAACCTTGGGGGAAAACAAAGCTTGTGGGAAAACAAACCTTGTGGGAAAACCAACTTAGTGGGAAAAACAACCTTGGGGGAAAACAAAGCTTGTGGGAAAACAAACCTTGTGGGAAAACCAACCTAGTGGGAAAAACAACCTAGTGGGAAAACAAACCTTGTGAGAAAACAAACCTTGTGGGAAAACCAACCTTTTGGGGAAAGCAACCCTGCGGGAAAACCAACCTTGTGGGAAAACCAACCTTGTGGGAAAACCAACCTTCTGGGAAAGCGAACCTTTTGGGAAAACCAACACAGTGGGAAAACAAACCTTGTGGGAAAACAAACCTTGTGGGGAAACAAACCTTGCGGGAAAACTAACCTTGTGGGAAAACAAACCCTGCGGGAAAACCAACCTTGGGGGAAAACCAACCTTGCGGGAAAATGAACCTTTTGGGAAAACCAACACAGTGGGAAAACAAACCTTGTGAGAAAACAATCCTTGTGGGAAAACAAACCTTGTGGGGAAACAAACCTTGTGGGGAAACAAAACCTTGTGGGAAAACTAACCTTGTGGGAAAACAAACCTTGCGGGAAAACTAACCTTGTGGGAAAACAAACCCTGCGGGAAAACAAACCTTGTGGGAAAACCAACCTTATGGGGAAAGCAACCCTGCGGGAAAACCAAACTTGTGGGAAAACCAACCTTGTGGGAAAACCAACCTTGTGGGAAAGCGAACCTTTTGGGAAAACCAACACAGTGGGAAAACAAACCTTGTGGGAAAACAAACCTTGCGGGAAAACTAACCTTGTGGGAAAACAAACCCTGCGGGAAAACAAACCTTGTGGGAAAACCAGCCTTGTGGGGAAACAAACCTTTCTGGAAAACCAACCTTGTGGGAAAACAAACCTTGTGGGAAAACAAACCTTGTGGGAAAACAAACCTTGTGGGAAAACAAACCTTGTGAGAAAACAAACCTTGTGGGGAAACCAACCTTGTGGGAAAACAAACCTTGTGAGAAAACAAGCATTGTGGGAAAACCAACCTTGTGGGAAAGCGAACCTTGCGGGAAAGCGAACCTTTTGGGAAAACCAACACAGTGGGAAAACAAACCTTGTGAGAAAACAATCCTTGTGGGAAAACAAACCTTGTGGGGAAACAAACCTTGTGGGGAAACAAACCTTGTGGGAAAACTAACCTTGTGGGAAAACAAACCTTGCGGGAAAACCAACCTTGTGGGAAAACAAACCCTGCGGGAAAACCAGCCTTGTGGGAAAACCAACCTTGTGGGGAAACAAACCTTTCGGGAAAACCAACCTTGTGGGAAAACAAACCTTGTGAGAAAACAAACATTGTGGGGAAACAAACCTTGTGGGAAAACCAGCCTTGCGGGAAAGCGAACCTTTTGGGAAAACCAACACAGTGGGAAAACAAACCTTGTGGGAAAACCAACCTTGCGGGAAAACCAACCTTGGGGGAAAACAAAGCTTGTGGGAAAACAAACCTTTTCGGAAAACCAACCTTGTGGGAAAAACAACCTAGTGGGAAAACAAACCTTGTGAGAAAACAAACCTTGTGGGAAAACCAACCTTATGGGGAAAGCAACCCTGCGGGAAAACCAACCTTCTGGGAAAACCAACCTTGTGGGAAAACGAACCTTGTGGGAAAGCGAACCTTTTGGGAAAACCAACACAGTGGGAAAACAAACCTTGTGGGAAAACCAACCTTGCGGGAAAACCAACCTTGGGGGAAAACAAACCTTGTGGGAAAACAAACCTTGTGGGGAAACAAACCTAGTGGGAAAACAAACCTTGTGAGAAAACAATCCTTGTGGGAAAACAAACCTTGTGGGGAAACAAACCTTGCGGGAAAACTAACCTTGTGGGAAAACAAACCCTGCGGGAAAACCAACCTTGTGGGAAAACCAACCTTGTGGGGAAACAAACCTTTCGGGAAAACCAACCTTGTGGGAAAACAAACCTTGTGGGAAAACAAACCTTGTGGGGAAACAAACCTTGTGGGAAAACCAAACTTTGTTGGAAAGCGAAACTTTTGGGAAAACCAACAAAGTGGGAAAACAAACCTTTTGGGAAAACCAACCTTGCGGGAAAACCAACCTTGGGGGAAAACAAAGCTTGTGGGAAAACAAACCTTGTGGGAAGACCAACCTAGTGGGAAACACAACCTAGTGGGAAAACAAACCTTATGGGGAAAGCAACCCTGCGGGAAAACCAACCTTGTGGGAAAACCTACCTTGTGGGAAAGCGAACCTTTTGGGAAAACCAACACAGTGGGAAAACAAACCTTGTGGGAAAACCAACCTTGCGGGAAAACCAACCTTGGGGGAAAACAAACCTTGTGGGAAAACAAACCTTGTGGGGAAACAAACCTTGTGGGGAAACAAACCTTGTGGGAAAACTAACCTTGTGGGAAAACAAACCTTGTGGGAAAACCAACCTTGTGGGAAAGCGAACCTTTTGGGAAAACCAACACAGTGGGAAAACAAACCTTGTGGGAAAACAAACCTTGTGGGGAAACAAACCTTGCGGGAAAACTAACCTTGTGGGAAAACAAACCCTGCGGGAAAACCAACCTTGTGGGAAAACCAACCTTGTGGGGAAACAAACCTTTCGGGAAAACCAACCTTGCGGGAAAACAAACCTTGTGGGAAAACAAACCTTGTGGGGAAACAAACCTTAAGGGAAAACTAACCTTGTGGGAAAACAAACCCTGCGGGAAAACCAACCTTGTGGGAAAACCAACCTTGTGGGGAAACAAACCTTTCGGAAAAACCAACCTTGTGGGAAAACTAACCTTGTGGGAAAACAAACCCTGCGGGAAAACCAACCTTGTGGGAAAACCAACCTTGTGGGGAAACAAACCTTTCGGAAAAACCAACCTTGTGGGAAAACAAACCTTGTGGGAAAACAAACCTTGTGGGGAAACAAACCTTGTTTGAAAACCAACCTTGCGGGAAAGCGAACCTTTTGGGAAAGAGAACCTTTTGGGAAAACCAACACAGTGGGAAAACAAACCTTTTGGGTAAACCAACCTTGCGGGAAGACCAACCTTGGGGGAAAACAAAGCTTGTGGGAAAACAAACCTTTTCGGAAAACCAACCTAGTGGGAAAAACAACCTAGTGGGAAAACAAACCTTGTGAGAAAACAAACCTTGTGGAAAAACCAACCTTATGGGGAAAGCAACCCTGCGGGAAAACCAACCTTGTGGGAAAACCAACCTTGTGGGAAAGCGAACCTTTTGGGAAAACCAACACAGTGGGAAAACAAACCTTGTGGGAAAACAAAACTTGTGGGGAAACAAACCTTGCGGGAAAACTAACCTTGTTGGAAAACAAACACTGCGGGAAAACCAACCTTGGGGGAAAACAAAGCTTGTGGGAAAACAAACCTTGTGGGAAAACCAACCTAGTGGGAAAAACAACCTAGTGGGAAAACAAACCTTGTGAGAAAACAAACCTTGTGGGAAAACCAACCTTATAGGGAAAGCAACCCTGCGGGAAAACCAACCTTGTGGGAAAACCAAACTTGTTGGAAAACCAACCTTGTGGGAAAGCGAACCTTTTGGGAAAACCAACACAGTGGGAAAACAAACCTTGTGGGAAAACAAACCTTGTGGGGAAACAAACCTTGCGGGAAAACTAACCTTGTGGGAGAACAAACCCTGCGGGAAAACCAACCTTGTGGGAAAACCAACCTTGTGGGGAAACAAACCTTTCGGGAAAACCAACCTTGTGGGAAAACAAACATTGTGTTAAATCAGACCTCGTGGGAAAACTAACCTTGCGGGAAAACCAACCTTGTGGGAAAACCAACCTTATGGGAAAACCAACCTTGCGGGAAAACCAACCTTGGGGGAAAACAAACCTTGTGGGTAAACAAACCTTGTGGGAAAACAAACCTTGTGGGAAAACCAACCTAGTGGGAAAACAAACCTTGTGAGAAAACAAACCTTGTGGGAAAACCAACCTTATGGGGAAACAAAGCCTGCGGGAAAACCAACCTTGTGGGAAAACCAACCTTGCGGGAAAGCGAACCTTTTGGGAAAACCAACACAGTGGGAAAACAAACCTTGTGAGAAAACAATCCTTGTGGGAAAACAAACCTTGTGGGGAAACAAACCTTGTGGGGAAACAAACCTTTCTGGAAAACCAACCTTGTTGCAAAACAAACCTTGTGGGAAAACAAACCTAGTGGGAAAACAAACCTAGTGGGAAAAACAACCTAGTGGGAAAACAAACCTTGTGAGAAAACAAACCTTGTGGGGAAACAAACCTTGTGGGGAAACAAACCTTGTGGGAAAACAAACCTTGTGAGAAAACAAATCTTGTGGGGAAACAAACCTAGTGGGAAAACAAACCTAGTGGGAAAAACAACCTAGTGGGAAAACAAACCTTGTGAGAAAACAAACCTTGTGGGAAAACCAACCTTATGGTGAAAGCAACCCTGCGGGAAAACCAACCTTGTGGGAAAACCAACCTTGTGGGAAAGCGAACCTTTTGGGAAAACCAACACAGTTGGAAAACAAACCTTGTGGGAAAACCAACCTTGTGGGGAAACAAACCTAGTGGGAAAACAAACCTTGTGAGAAAACAATCCTTGTGGGAAAACAAACCTTGTGGGGAAACAAACCTTGTGGGGAAACAAACCTTGCGGGGAAACAAACCTAGTGGGAAAACAAACCTAGTGGGAAAACAAACCTTGTGAGAAAACAATCCTTGTGGGAAAACAAACCTTGTGGGGAAGCGAACCTTTTGGGAAAACCAACACAGTTGGAAAACAAACCTTGTGGGAAAACCAACCTTGTGGGGAAACAAACCTAGTGGGAAAACAAACCTTGTGAGAAAACAATCCTTGTGGGAAAACAAACCTTGTGGGGAAACAAACCTTGTGGGAAAACCAACCTTGTGGGGAAACAAACCTAGTGGGAAAACAAACCTAGTGGGAAAACAAACCTTGTGAGAAAACAATCCTTGTGGGAAAACAAACCTTGTGGGGAAACAAACCTTGCGGGAAAACTAACCTTGTGGGAAAACAAACCCTGCGGGAAAACCAACCTTGTGGGGAAACCGACCTTGTGGGGAAACAAACCTTTCGGGAAAACCAACCTTGTGGGAAAACAAACCTTGTGGGAAAACAAACCTTGTGAGAAAACAAACCTTGTGTGGAAACAAACCTAGTGGGAAAACAAACCTTGTGAGAAAACAAACCTTGTGGGAAAACCAACCTTATGGGAAAACCAACCTTGTGGGAAAGCGAACCTTTTGGGAAAACCAACACAGTGGGAAAACAAACCTTGTGGGAAAACAAAACTTGTGGGGAAACAAACCTTGCGGGAAAACTAACCTTGTTGGAAAACAAACACTGCGGGAAAACCAACCTTGGGGGAAAACAAAGCTTGTGGGAAAACAAACCTTGTGGGAAAACCAACCTAGTGGGAAAAACAACCTAGTGGGAAAACAAACCTTGTGAGAAAACAAACCTTGTGGGAAAACCAACCTTATAGGGAAAGCAACCCTGCGGGAAAACCAACCTTGTGGGAAAACCAAACTTGTTGGAAAACCAACCTTGTGGGAAAGCGAACCTTTTGGGAAAACCAACACAGTGGGAAAACAAACCTTGTGGGAAAACAAACCTTGTGGGGAAACAAACCTTGCGGGAAAACTAACCTTGTGGGAGAACAAACCCTGCGGGAAAACCAACCTTGTGGGAAAACCAACCTTGTGGGGAAACAAACCTTTCGGGAAAACCAACCTTGTGGGAAAACAAACATTGTGTTAAATCAGACCTCGTGGGAAAACTAACCTTGCGGGAAAACCAACCTTGTGGGAAAACCAACCTTATGGGAAAACCAACCTTGCGGGAAAACCAACCTTGGGGGAAAACAAACCTTGTGGGTAAACAAACCTTGTGGGAAAACAAACCTTGTGGGAAAACCAACCTAGTGGGAAAACAAACCTTGTGAGAAAACAAACCTTGTGGGAAAACCAACCTTATGGGGAAACAAAGCCTGCGGGAAAACCAACCTTGTGGGAAAACCAACCTTGCGGGAAAGCGAACCTTTTGGGAAAACCAACACAGTGGGAAAACAAACCTTGTGAGAAAACAATCCTTGTGGGAAAACAAACCTTGTGGGGAAACAAACCTTGTGGGGAAACAAACCTTTCTGGAAAACCAACCTTGTTGCAAAACAAACCTTGTGGGAAAACAAACCTAGTGGGAAAACAAACCTAGTGGGAAAAACAACCTAGTGGGAAAACAAACCTTGTGAGAAAACAAACCTTGTGGGGAAACAAACCTTGTGGGGAAACAAACCTTGTGGGAAAACAAACCTTGTGAGAAAACAAATCTTGTGGGGAAACAAACCTAGTGGGAAAACAAACCTAGTGGGAAAAACAACCTAGTGGGAAAACAAACCTTGTGAGAAAACAAACCTTGTGGGAAAACCAACCTTATGGTGAAAGCAACCCTGCGGGAAAACCAACCTTGTGGGAAAACCAACCTTGTGGGAAAGCGAACCTTTTGGGAAAACCAACACAGTTGGAAAACAAACCTTGTGGGAAAACCAACCTTGTGGGGAAACAAACCTAGTGGGAAAACAAACCTTGTGAGAAAACAATCCTTGTGGGAAAACAAACCTTGTGGGGAAACAAACCTTGTGGGGAAACAAACCTTGCGGGGAAACAAACCTAGTGGGAAAACAAACCTAGTGGGAAAACAAACCTTGTGAGAAAACAATCCTTGTGGGAAAACAAACCTTGTGGGGAAGCGAACCTTTTGGGAAAACCAACACAGTTGGAAAACAAACCTTGTGGGAAAACCAACCTTGTGGGGAAACAAACCTAGTGGGAAAACAAACCTTGTGAGAAAACAATCCTTGTGGGAAAACAAACCTTGTGGGGAAACAAACCTTGTGGGAAAACCAACCTTGTGGGGAAACAAACCTAGTGGGAAAACAAACCTAGTGGGAAAACAAACCTTGTGGGGAAACAAACCTTGCGGGAAAACTAACCTTGTTGGAAAACAAACACTGCGGGAAAACCAACCTTGGGGGAAAACAAAGCTTGTGGGAAAACAAACCTTGTGGGAAAACCAACCTAGTGGGAAAAACAACCTAGTGGGAAAACAAACCTTGTGAGAAAACAAACCTTGTGGGAAAACCAACCTTATAGGGAAAGCAACCCTGCGGGAAAACCAACCTTGTGGGAAAACCAAACTTGTTGGAAAACCAACCTTGTGGGAAAGCGAACCTTTTGGGAAAACCAACACAGTGGGAAAACAAACCTTGTGGGAAAACAAACCTTGTGGGGAAACAAACCTTGCGGGAAAACTAACCTTGTGGGAGAACAAACCCTGCGGGAAAACCAACCTTGTGGGAAAACCAACCTTGTGGGGAAACAAACCTTTCGGGAAAACCAACCTTGTGGGAAAACAAACATTGTGTTAAATCAGACCTCGTGGGAAAACTAACCTTGCGGGAAAACCAACCTTGTGGGAAAACCAACCTTATGGGAAAACCAACCTTGCGGGAAAACCAACCTTGGGGGAAAACAAACCTTGTGGGTAAACAAACCTTGTGGGAAAACAAACCTTGTGGGAAAACCAACCTAGTGGGAAAACAAACCTTGTGAGAAAACAAACCTTGTGGGAAAACCAACCTTATGGGGAAACAAAGCCTGCGGGAAAACCAACCTTGTGGGAAAACCAACCTTGCGGGAAAGCGAACCTTTTGGGAAAACCAACACAGTGGGAAAACAAACCTTGTGAGAAAACAATCCTTGTGGGAAAACAAACCTTGTGGGGAAACAAACCTTGTGGGGAAACAAACCTTTCTGGAAAACCAACCTTGTTGCAAAACAAACCTTGTGGGAAAACAAACCTAGTGGGAAAACAAACCTAGTGGGAAAAACAACCTAGTGGGAAAACAAACCTTGTGAGAAAACAAACCTTGTGGGGAAACAAACCTTGTGGGGAAACAAACCTTGTGGGAAAACAAACCTTGTGAGAAAACAAATCTTGTGGGGAAACAAACCTAGTGGGAAAACAAACCTAGTGGGAAAAACAACCTAGTGGGAAAACAAACCTTGTGAGAAAACAAACCTTGTGGGAAAACCAACCTTATGGTGAAAGCAACCCTGCGGGAAAACCAACCTTGTGGGAAAACCAACCTTGTGGGAAAGCGAACCTTTTGGGAAAACCAACACAGTTGGAAAACAAACCTTGTGGGAAAACCAACCTTGTGGGGAAACAAACCTAGTGGGAAAACAAACCTTGTGAGAAAACAATCCTTGTGGGAAAACAAACCTTGTGGGGAAACAAACCTTGTGGGGAAACAAACCTTGCGGGGAAACAAACCTAGTGGGAAAACAAACCTAGTGGGAAAACAAACCTTGTGAGAAAACAATCCTTGTGGGAAAACAAACCTTGTGGGGAAGCGAACCTTTTGGGAAAACCAACACAGTTGGAAAACAAACCTTGTGGGAAAACCAACCTTGTGGGGAAACAAACCTAGTGGGAAAACAAACCTTGTGAGAAAACAATCCTTGTGGGAAAACAAACCTTGTGGGGAAACAAACCTTGTGGGAAAACCAACCTTGTGGGGAAACAAACCTAGTGGGAAAACAAACCTAGTGGGAAAACAAACCTTGTGAGAAAACAATCCTTGTGGGAAAACAAACCTTGTGGGGAAACAAACCTTGCGGGAAAACTAACCTTGTGGGAAAACAAACCCTGCGGGAAAACCAACCTTGTGGGGAAACCGACCTTGTGGGGAAACAAACCTTTCGGGAAAACCAACCTTGTGGGAAAACAAACCTTGTGGGAAAACAAACCTTGTGAGAAAACAAACCTTGTGTGGAAACAAACCTAGTGGGAAAACAAACCTTGTGAGAAAACAAACCTTGTGGGAAAACCAACCTTATGGGAAAACAAACCTAGTGGGAAAACAAACCTTGTGGGGAAACAAACCTTTCGGAAGACCAACCTTGTGGGAAAACAAACCTTGTGGGAACCTTTTGGAAAAACCAACACAGTGGGAAAACAAACCTTGTGGGAAAACCAACCTTGCGGGAAAACCAACCTTGGGGGAAAACAAAGCTTGTGGGAAAACAAACCTTGTGGGAAAACCAACCTAGTGGGAAAAACAACCTAGTGGGAAAACAAATCTTGTGAGAAAACAAACCCTGCGGAAAAACCAACCTTGTGGGAAAACCAACCTTGTGGGGAAACAAACCTTTCGGGAAAACAAACCTTGTGGGAAAACAAACCTTGTGGGAAAACAAACCTTGTGGGAAAACAAACCTTGTGAGAAAACAAACCTTGTGGGGAAACAAACCTTGTGGGAAAACCAACCTTGCGGGAAAGCGAACCTTTTGGGAAAACCAACACAGTGGGAAAACAAACCTTGTGGGAAAACCAACCTTGCGGGAAAACCAACCTTGGGGGAAAACAAAGCTTGTGGGAAAACAAACCTTGTTGGAAAACCAACCTAGTGGGAAAAACAACCTAGTGGGAAAACAAATCATGTGAGAAAACAAACCTCGTGGGAAAACCAACCTTATGGGAAAACAAACCTAGTGGGAAAACAAACCTTGTGGGGAAACAAACCTTTCTGGAAATCCAACCTTGTGGGAAAACAAACCTAGTGGGAAAAAAAACCTTGTGGGAAAACAAACCTTGTGGGAAAACAAACCTTATGTCAAAACAAACCTTGTGGGGAAACAAACCTTGTGGGAAAACCAACCTTGCGGGAAAGCGAACCTTTTGGGAAAACCAACACAGTGGGAAAACAAACCTTGTGGGAAAACCAACCTTGCGGGAAAACCAACCTTGGGGGAAAACAAAGCTTGTGGGAAAGCAAACCTTGTGGGAAAACCAACCTAGTGGGAAAAACAACCTAGTGGGAAAAACAACCTAGTGGGAAAACAAACCTTGTGAGAAAACAAACCTTGTGGGAAAACCAACCTTATGGTGAAAGCAACCCTGCGGGAAAACCAACCTTGTGGGAAAACCAACCTTGTGGGAAAGCGAACCTTTTGGGAAAACCAACACAGTTGGAAAACAAACCTTGTGGGAAAACCAACCTTGTGGGGAAACAAACCTAGTGGGAAAACAAACCTTGTGAGAAAACAATCCTTGTGGGAAAACAAACCTTGTGGGGAAACAAACCTTGTGGGGAAACAAACCTTGCGGGGAAACAAACCTAGTGGGAAAACAAACCTAGTGGGAAAACAAACCTTGTGAGAAAACAATCCTTGTGGGAAAACAAACCTTGTGGGGAAGCGAACCTTTTGGGAAAACCAACACAGTTGGAAAACAAACCTTGTGGGAAAACCAACCTTGTGGGGAAACAAACCTAGTGGGAAAACAAACCTTGTGAGAAAACAATCCTTGTGGGAAAACAAACCTTGTGGGGAAACAAACCTTGTGGGAAAACCAACCTTGTGGGGAAACAAACCTAGTGGGAAAACAAACCTAGTGGGAAAACAAACCTTGTGAGAAAACAATCCTTGTGGGAAAACAAACCTTGTGGGGAAACAAACCTTGCGGGAAAACTAACCTTGTGGGAAAACAAACCCTGCGGGAAAACCAACCTTGTGGGGAAACCGACCTTGTGGGGAAACAAACCTTTCGGGAAAACCAACCTTGTGGGAAAACAAACCTTGTGGGAAAACAAACCTTGTGAGAAAACAAACCTTGTGTGGAAACAAACCTAGTGGGAAAACAAACCTTGTGAGAAAACAAACCTTGTGGGAAAACCAACCTTATGGGAAAACAAACCTAGTGGGAAAACAAACCTTGTGGGGAAACAAACCTTTCGGGAAGACCAACCTTGTGGGAAAACAAACCTTGTGGGAACCTTTTGGAAAAACCAACACAGTGGGAAAACAAACCTTGTGGGAAAACCAACCTTGCGGGAAAACCAACCTTGGGGGAAAACAAAGCTTGTGGGAAAACAAACCTTGTGGGAAAACCAACCTAGTGGGAAAAACAACCTAGTGGGAAAACAAATCTTGTGAGAAAACAAACCCTGCGGAAAAACCAACCTTGTGGGAAAACCAACCTTGTGGGGAAACAAACCTTTCGGGAAAACAAACCTTGTGGGAAAACAAACCTTGTGGGAAAACAAACCTTGTGGGAAAACAAACCTTGTGAGAAAACAAACCTTGTGGGGAAACAAACCTTGTGGGAAAACCAACCTTGCGGGAAAGCGAACCTTTTGGGAAAACCAACACAGTGGGAAAACAAACCTTGTGGGAAAACCAACCTTGCGGGAAAACCAACTTTGGGGGAAAACAAAGCTTGTGGGAAAACAAACCTTGTTGGAAAACCAACCTAGTGGGAAAAACAACCTAGTGGGAAAACAAATCATGTGAGAAAACAAACCTCGTGGGAAAACCAACCTTATGGGAAAACAAACCTAGTGGGAAAACAAACCTTGTGGGGAAACAAACCTTTCTGGAAATCCAACCTTGTGGGAAAACAAACCTAGTGGGAAAAAAAACCTTGTGGGAAAACAAACCTTGTGGGAAAACAAACCTTATGTCAAAACAAACCTTGTGGGGAAACAAACCTTGTGGGAAAACCAACCTTGCGGGAAAGCGAACCTTTTGGGAAAACCAACACAGTGGGAAAACAAACCTTGTGGGAAAACCAACCTTGCGGGAAAACCAACCTTGGGGGAAAACAAAGCTTGTGGGAAAGCAAACCTTGTGGGAAAACCAACCTAGTGGGAAAAACAACCTAGTGGGAAAACCAACCTTGTGAGAAAACAAACCTAGTGGGAAAACAAACCTTTTGGGGAAACAAACCTTTCGGGAAAACCAACCTTGTGGGAAAACCAACCTTGCGGGAAAACCAACCTTGGGGGAAAACAAAGGTTGTGGGAAAACAAACCTTGTGGGAAAACCAACCTAGTGGGAAAAACAACCTAGTGGGAAAACCAACCTTATGGGAAAACAAACCTAGTGGGAAAACAAACCTTGTGGGGAAACAAACCTTTCGGGAAAACCAACCTTGTGGGAAAACAAACCTTGTGGGAAAACCAACCTTGTGGGAAAACAAACCTTGTGGGAAAACAAATCTTATGGGAAAACAAACCTTGTGGGGAAACAAACCTTGTGGGAAAACCAACCTTGTGGGAAAGCGAACCTTTTGGGAAAACCAACACAGTGGGAAAACAAACCTTGTGGGAAAACCAACCTTGCGGGAAAACCAACCTTGGGGGAAAACAAAGCTTGTGGGAAAACAAACCTTGTGGGAAAACCAACCTAGTGGGAAAAACAACCTAGTGGGAAAACAAACCTTGTGAGAAAACAAACCTTGTGATAAAACCAACCTTATGGGGAAAGCAACCCTGCGGGAAAACCAACCTTGTGGGAAAACCAACCTTGTGGGAAAGCGAACCTTTTGGGAAAACCAACACAGTGGGAAAAAAAACCTTGTGGGAAAACCAACCTTGCGGGAAAACCGACCTTGGGGGAAAACAAACCTTGTGGGGAAACAAACCTAGTGGGAAAACAAACCTTGTGAGAAAACAATCCTTGTGGGAAAACAAACCTTGTGGGGAAACAAACCTTGCGGGAAAACTAACCTTGTGGGAAAACAAACCCTGCGGGAAAACCAACCTTGTGGGAAAACCAACCTTGTGGGGAAACAAACCTTTCGGGAAAACTAACCTTGTGGGAAAACTAACCCTGCGGGAAAACCAGTCTTGTGGGAAAACAAACCTTGTGGGAAAACAAACCTTGTGGGAAAACAAACCTTGTGGGAAAACAAACCTTGTGGGAAAACCAACCTTATGGGGAAAAAAACCCTGCGGGAAAACCAACCTTGTGGGAAAACCAACCTTGCGGGAAAGCGAACCTTTTGGGAAAACCAACACAGTGGGAAAACAAACCTTGTGAGAAAACAATCCTTGTGGGAAAACAAACCTTGTGGGGAAACAAACCTTGTGGGGAAACAAACCTTGTGGGACAAGGTTGGTTTTCCCACAAGGTTGGTTTTCCCGCAGGGTTTGTTTTCCCACAAGGTTAGTTTTCCCGCAAGGTTTGTTTTCCCACAAGGTTAGTTTTCCCACAAGGTTTGTTTCCCCACAAGGTTTGTTTTCCCACAAGGCTTGTTTTCCCACAAGGTTTGTTTTCCCAAAAGGTTTGTTTTCCCACAAGGTTGGTTTTCCCGCAAGGTTGGTTTTCCCACAAGGTTTGTTTTCCCACTGTGTTGGTTTTCCCAAAAGGTTCGCTTTCCCGCAAGGTTGGTTTTCCCACAAGGTTTGTTTTCCCACTGTGTTGGTTTTTCCCAGAAGGTTCGCTTTCCCACAAGGTTGGTTTTCCCACAAGGTTGGTTTTCCCGCAGAGTTGCTTTCCCCATAAGGTTGGTTTTCCCACAAGGTTTGTTTCCTCACAAGGTTTGTTTTCCCACTAGGTTGTTTTTCCCACTAGGTTGGTTTTCCCACAAGGTTTGTTTTCCCACAAGCTTTTTTTTCACCCAAGGTTGGTTTTCCCGCAAGGTTGGTTTTCCCACAAGGTTTGTTTTCCCACTGTTTTGGTTTCCCCAAAAGGTTCGATTTCCCGCAAGGTTGGTTTTCCCACAAGGTTTGTTTCCCCACAAGGTTTGTTTTCCCATAAGGTTTGTTTTCCCACAAGGTTTGTTTTCCCACAAGGTTTGTTTTCCCACAAGGTTTGTTTTCCCACAAGGTTGGTTTTCCCGCAAGGTTGCTTTCCCCATAAGGTTTGTTTCCCACAAGGTTTGTTTTCCCACAAGGTTTGTTTTCCCACAAGGTTGGTTTTCCCGAAAGGTTTGTTTCCCCACAAGGTTGGTTTTCCCACAAGGTTGGTTTTCCCGCAGGGTTTGTTTTCCCACAAGGTTAGTTTTCCCGCAAGGTTTGTTTTCCCACAAGGTTAGTTTTCCCACAAGGTTTGTTTCCCCACAAGGTTTGTTTTCCCAAAAGGTTTGTTTTCCCACAAGCTTTGTTTTCCACCCAAGGTTGGTTTTCCCACAAGGTTGGTTTTCCCGCAGGGTTTGTTTTCCCACAAGGTTGGTTTTCCCGAAAGGTTTGTTTCCCCACAAGGTTAGTTTTCCCGCAAGGTTTGTTTTCCCACAAGGTTAGTTTTCCCACAAGGTTTGTTTCCCCACAAGGTTTGTTTTCCCAAAAGGTTTGTTTTCCCACAAGCTTTGTTTTCCCCCAAGGTTTGTTTTCCCACAAGGTTTGTTTTCCCACAAGGTTTGTTTTCCCACAAGGTTGGTTTTCCCGAAAGGTTTGTTTCCCCACAAGGTTGGTTTTCCCACAAGGTTGGTTTTCCCGCAGGGTTTGTTTTCCCACAAGGTTAGTTTTCCCGCAAGGTTTGTTTTCCCACAAGGTTAGTTTTCCCACAAGGTTTGTTTCCCCACAAGGTTTGTTTTCCCACAAGGTTTGTTTTCGCACAAGGTTTGTTTTCCCAAAAGGTTTGTTTCCCCACAAGGTTTGTTTCCCCACAAGGTTTGTTTTCCCACAAGGATTGTTTTCTCACAAGGTTTGTTTTCCCACTGTGTTGGTTTTCCCAAAAGGTTCGCTTTCCCGCAAGGTTGGTTTTCCCACCAGGATTGTTTTCCCACTAGGTTTGTTTCCCCACAAGGTTTGTTTTCCCACAAGGTTTGTTTTCACCCAAGGTTGGTTTTCCCGCAAGGTTGGTTTTTTCCGAAGGTTGGTTTTCCCGCAAGGTTGGTTTTCCCACAAGGTTTGTTTTCCCACTGTGTTGGTTTTCCCAAAAGTTTCGCTTTCCCACAAGGTTGGATTTCCCACAAGGTTGGTTTTCCCGCAGGGTTGCTTTCCCCATAAGGTTTGTTTTCCCACAAGGTTTGTTTTCTCACAAGGTTTGTTTTCCCACTAGGTTGTTTTTCCCACTAGGTTGGTTTTCCCACAAGGTTTGTTTTCCCACAAGGTTTGTTTTCCCACAAGGTTTGTTTTCCCACAAGGATGGTTTTCCCGCAAGGTTGCTTTCCCCATAAGGTTTGTTTTCCCACAAGGTTTGTTTTCCCACAAGGTTTGTTTTCCCACAAGGTTGGTTTTCCCGAAAGGTTTGTTTCCCCACAAGGTTGGTTGCCCCACAAGGTTGGTTTTCCCGCAGGGTTTGTTTTCCCACAAGGTTAGTTTTCCCACAAGGTTTGTTTCCCCACAAGGTTTGTTTCCCCACAAGGTTTGTTTTCCCACAAGGATTGTTTTCTCACAAGGTTTGTTTTCCCACTGTGTTGGTTTTCCCAAAAGGTTCGCTTTCCCGCAAGGTTGGTTTTCCCACAAGGATTGTTTTCCCACTAGGTTTGTTTCCCCACAAGGTTTGTTTTCCCACAAGGTTTGTTTTCCCCCAAGGTTGGTTTTCCAGCAAGGTTTGTTTTCCCCGAAGGTTGGTTTTCCCGCAAGGTTGGTTTTCCCACAAGGTTTGTTTTCCCACTGTGTTGGTTTTCCCAAAAGGTTCGCTTTCCCACAAGGTTGGTTTTCCCACAAGGTTGGTTTTCCCGCAGGGTTGCTTTCCCCATAAGGTTTGTTTTCCCACAAGGTTTGTTTTCTCACAAGGTTTGTTTTCCCACTAGGTTGTTTTTCCCACTAGGTTGGTTTTCCCACAAGGTTTGTTTTCCCACAAGCTTTGTTTTCCCCCAAGGTTGGTTTTCCCTGAAGGTTGGTTTTCCCACAAGGTTTGTTTTCCCACTGTGTTGGTTTTCCTAAAAGGTTCGCTTTCCCGCAAGGTTGGTTTTCCCACAAGGTTCGTTTCCCCACAAGGTTTGTTTTCCCATAAGGTTTGTTTTCCCACAAGGTTGGTTTTCCAGCAAGGTTGGTTTTCCCACAAGGTTTGTTTTCCCACAAGGTTTGTTTTCCCACAAGGTTTGTTTTCCCACTAGGTTTGTTTTCCCACAAGGTTGGTTTTCCAGAAAGGTTTGTTTCCCCACAAGGTTTGTTTTCCCACTAGGTTTGTTTTCCCATACGGTTGGTTTTCCCACGAGGTTTGTTTTCTCACAAGGTTTGTTTTCCCACTAGGTTGTTTTTCCCACTAGGTTGGTATTCCCACAAGGTTTGTTTTCCCACAAGGTTGGTTTTCCAGAAAGGTTTGTTTCTCCACAAGGTTTGTTTTCCCACTAGGTTTGTTTTCCCATACGGTTGGTTTTCCCACGAGGTTTGTTTTCTCACAAGGTTTGTTTTCCCACTAGGTTGGTTTTCCCACTAGGTTGGTTTTCCCAAAAGGTTCGCTTTCCCGCAAGGTTGGTTTTCCCACAAGGTTTGTTTCCCCACAAGGTTTGTTTTCTCACAAGGTTTGTTTTCCCACAAGGTTTGTTTTCCCACAAGGTTTGTTTTCCCACAAGGTTTGTTTTCCCACAAGGTTGGTTTTCCCGAAAGGTTTGTTTCCCCACAAGGTTGGTTTTCCCACAAGGTTGGTTTTCCCGCAGGGTTTGTTTTCTCACAAGATTTGTTTTCCCACTAGGTTGTTTTTCCCACTAGGTTGGTTTTCCCACAAGGTTTGTTTTCCCACAAGCTTTGTTTTCCCCCAAGGTTGGTTTTCCCGCAAGGTTGGTTTTCCCACAAGGTTTGTTTTCCCACTGTGTTGGTTTTCCCAAAAGGTTCGCTTTCCCGCAAGGTTGGTTTTCCCATAAGGTTTGTTTTCCCACTGTGTTGGTTTTCCCAAAAGGTTCGCTTTCCCACAAGGTTGGTTTTCCCACAAGGTTGGTTTTCCCGCAGGGTTGCTTTCCCCATAAGGTTGGTTTTCCCACAAGATTTGTTTTCTCACAAGGTTGGTTTTCCCACTAGGTTGTTTTTCCCACTAGGTTGGTTTTCCCACAAGGTTTATTTTCCCACAAGCTTTGTTTTCCCACTGTGTTGGTTTTCCCAAAAGGTTCGCTTTCCCACAAGGTTGGTTTCCCACAAGGTTGGTTTTCCCGCAGGGTTGCTTTCCCCATAAGGTTGGTTTTCCCACAAGGTTTGTTTTCTCACAAGGTTTGTTTTCCCACTAGGTCGTTTTTCCCACTAGGTTGGTTTTCCCACAAGGTTTGTTTTCCCACAAGCTTTGTTTTCTCCCAAGGTTGGTTTTCCCGCAAGGTTGGTTTTCCCACAAGGTTTGTTTTCCCACTGTGTTGGTTTTCCCAAAAGGTTCGCTTTCCCGCATGGTTGGTTTTCCCACAAGGTTTGTTTCCCCACAAGGTTTGTTTTCTCACAAGGTTTGTTTTCCCACAAGGTTTGTTTTCCCACAAGGTTTGTTTTCCCACAAGGTTTGTTTTCCCACAAGGTTGGTTTTCCCGAAAGGTTTGTTTCCCTACAAGGTTGGTTTTCCCACAAGGTTGGTTTTCCCGCAGGGTTTGTTTTCCCACAAGGTTAGTTTTCCCGCAAGGTTTGTTTTCCCACAAGGTTAGTTTTCCCACAAGGTTTGTTTCCCAACAAGGTTTGTTTTCCAACAAGCTTTGTTTTCCCCCAAGGTTGGTTTTCCGGCAAGGTTGGTTTTCCCACAAGGTTTGTTTTCCCACTGTGTTGGTTTTCCCAAAAGGTTCGCTTTCCCGCAAGGTTGGTTTTCCCACAAGGTTTGTTTCCCCACAAGGTTTGTTTTCCCACTAGGTTTGTTTTCCCATAAGGTTGGTTTTCCCACAAGGTTTGTTTTCCCACAAGGTTTGTTTTCCACCAAGGTTGGTTTTCCCGCAAGGTTGGTTTTCCCACTAGGTTTGTTTTCCCATAAGGTTGGTTTTCCCACAAGGTTGGTTTTCCCGCAGGGTTGCTTTCCCCATAAGGTTGGTTTTCCCACTAGGTTGGTTTTCCCACAAGGTTTGTGTTCCCACAAGCTTTGTTTTCCCCCAAGGTTGGTTTTCCCGCAAGGTTGGTTTTCCCACAAGGTTTGTTTTCCCACTGTGTTGGTTTTCCCAAAAGGTTTGTTTTCCCACTGTGTTGGTTTTCCCAAAAGGTTCGCTTTCCCGCAAGGTTGGTTTTCCCACAAGGTTCGTTTCCCCACAAGGTTTGTTTTCCCATAAGGTTTGTTTTCCCACAAGGTTGGTTTTCCCGCAAGGTTGGTTTTCCCACAAGGTTGGTTTTCCCACAAGGTTTGTTTCCCCACAAGGTTTGTTTCCCCACAAGGTTTGTTTTCCCACAAGGTTTGTTTTCCCACAAGGTTGGTTTTCCCCCAAGGTTGGTTTTCCCGCAAGGTTAGTTTTCCCACAAGGTCTGATTTAACACAATGTTTGTTTTCCCACAAGGTTGGTTTTCCCGAAAGGTTTGTTCTCCCACAAGGTTGGTTTTCCCACAAGGTTGGTTTTCCCGCAGGGTTTGTTTTCCCACAAGGTTAGTTTTCCCGCAAGGTTTGTTTTCCCACAAGGTTTGTTTTCCCGAAAGGTTTGTTTCCCCACAAGGTTGGTTTTCCCACAAGGTTGGTTTTCCCGCAGGGTTTGTTTTCCCACAAGGTTAGTTTTCCCGCAAGGTTTGTTTCCCCACAAGGTTTGTTTTCCCACAAGGTTTGTTTTCCCACTGTGTTGGTTTTCCCAAAAGGTTCGCTTTCCCACAAGGTTGGTTTTCCCACAAGGTTGGTTTTCCCACCAGGTTGGTTTTCCCGCAGGGTTGCTTTCCCCATGAGGTTGGTTTTCCCACAAGGTTTGTTTTCTCACAAGGTTTGTTTTTCCACTAGGTTGTTTTTCCCACTAGGTTGGTTTTCCCACAAGGTTTGTTTTCCCACAAGCTTTGTTTTCCCCCAAGGTTTGTTTTCCCACAAGGTTTGTTTTCCCACTGTGTTGGTTTTCCCAAAAGGTTCGCGTTCCCACAAGGTTGGTTTTCCCACAAGGTTGGTTTTCCCACAAGGTTGGTTTTCCCGCAGGGTTGCTTTCCCCATAAGGTTGGTTTTCCCACAAGGTTTGTGTTCCCACAAGCTTTGTTTTCCCCCAAGGTTGGTTTTCCCGCAAGGTTGGTTTTCCCACAAGGTTTGTTTTCCCACTGTGTTGGTTTTCCCAAAAGGTTCGCTTTCCCGCAAGGTTGGTTTTCCCACAAGGTTTGTTTCCCCACAAGGTTTGTTTTCCCACAAGGTTTGTTTCCCACAAGGTTGGTTTTTCCGAAAGGTTTGTTTCCCCACAAGGTTGGTTTTCCCACAAGGTTTGTTTTCCCGCAGGGTTTGTTTTCCCACAAGGTTAGTTTTCCCTTAAGGTTTGTTTCCCCACAAGGTTTGTTTTCCCACAAGGTTTGTTTTCCCGCAAGGTTGGTTTTCCCATAAGGTTGGTTTTCCCACAAGGTTGGTTTTCCCGCAAGGTTAGTTTTCCCACAAGGTCTGATTTAACACAATGTTTGTTTTCCCACAAGTTTGGTTTTCCCGAAAGGTTTGTTCTCCCACAAGGTTGGTTTTCCCACAAGGTTGGTTTTCCCGCAGGGTTTGTTTTCCCACAAGGTTAGTTTTCCCGCAAGGTTTGTTTTCCCACAAGGTTGGTTTTCCCGAAAGGTTTGTTTCCCCACAAGGTTGGTTTTCCCACAAGGTTAGTTTTCCCGCAAGGTTTGTTTCCCCACAAGGTTTGTTTTCCCACAAGGTTTGTTTTCCCACTGTGTTGGTTTTCCCAAAAGGTTCGCTTTCCCACAAGGTTGGTTTTCCCACAAGGTTGGTTTTCCCACAATGTTGGTTTTCCCGCAGGGTTGCTTTCCCCATGAGGTTGGTTTTCCCACAACGTTTGTTTTCTCACAAGGTTTGTTTTCCCACTAGGTTGTTTTTCCCACTAGGTTGGTTTTCCCACAAGGTTTGTTTTCCCACAAGCTTTGTTTTCCCCCAAGGTTTGTTTTCCCACAAGGTTTGTTTTCCCACTGTGTTGGTTTTCCCAAAAGGTTCGCTTTCCCACAAGGTTGGTTTTCCCACAAGGTTGGTTTTCCCACAAGGTTGGTTTTCCCGCAGGGTTGCTTTCCCCATAAGGTTGGTTTTCCCACAAGGTTTGTTTTCCCACAAGGTTTGTTTCCCCACAAGGTTTGTTTCCCCACAAGGTTTGTTTCCCCACAAGGTTTGTTTTCCCACAAGGATTGTTTTCTCACAAGGTTTGTTTTCCCACAAGGTTTGTTTCCCCACAAGGTTTGTTTCCCCACAAGGTTTGTTTTCCCACAAGGTTAGTTTTCCCACAAGGTTTGTTTCCCCACAAGGTTTGTTTCTCCACAAGGTTTGTTTTCCCACAAGGATTGTTTTCTCACAAGGTTTGTTTTCCCACTGTGTTGGTTTTCCCAAGAGGTTCGCTTTCCCGCAAGGTTCGCTTTCCCGCAAGGTTGGTTTTCCCACAAGGTTTGTTTTCTCACAAGGTTTGTTTTCCCACTAGGTTTGTTTCCCCACAAGGTTTGTTTCCCCACAAGGTTTGTTTTCCCACAAGGATTGTTTTCTCACAAGGTTTGTTTTCCCACTGTGTTGGTTTTCCCAAGAGGTTCGCTTTCCCGCAAGGTTCGCTTTCCCGCAAGGTTGGTTTTCCCACTGTGTTGGTTTTCCCAAGAGGTTCGCTTTCCCGCAAGGTTCGCTTTCCCGCAAGGTTGGTTTTCCCACAAGGTTTGTTTTCTCACAAGGTTTGTTTTCCCACTAGGTTTGTTTCCCCACAAGGTTTGTTTCCCCACAAGGTTTGTTTTCTCACAAGGTTTGTTTTCCCACAAGGTTTGTTTCCCCACAAGGTTTGTTTCCCCACAAGGTTTGTTTTCCCACAAGGATTGTTTTCTCACAAGGTTTGTTTTCCCACTGTGTTGGTTTTCCCAAGAGGTTCGCTTTCCCGCAAGGTTCGCTTTCCCGCAAGGTTGGTTTTCCCACAAGGTTTGTTTTCTCACAAGGTTTGTTTTCCCACTAGGTTTGTTTCCCCACAAGGTTTGTTTTCTCACAAGGTTTGTTTTCCCACAAGGTTTGTTTTCCCACAAAGTTTGTTTTCCCACAAGGTTTGTTTTGCAACAAGGTTGGTTTTCCAGAAAGGTTTGTTTCCCCACAAGGTTGGTTTTCCCACAAGGTTTGTTTTCCCGCAGGGTTTGTTTTCCCACAAGGTTAGTTTTCCCGCAAGGTTTGTTTTCCCACAAGGTTAGTTTTCCCACAAGGTTTGTTTCCCCACAAGGTTTGTTTCCCCACAAGGTTTGTTTTCCCACAAGGATTGTTTTCTCACAAGGTTTGTTTTCCCACTGTGTTGGTTTTCCCAAAAGGTTCGCTTTCCCGCAAGGTTGGTTTTCCTACAAGGTTGGTTTTCCCGCAGGGTTTGTTT
Source organism: Branchinecta lynchi (assembly GCA_023053575.1). NCBI lineage: Eukaryota > Metazoa > Arthropoda > Branchiopoda > Anostraca > Branchinectidae > Branchinecta > Branchinecta lynchi. The sequence continues at coordinate 31,396 of JAKZAP010000196.1, read as the reverse complement.
CCCCATAAGGTTGGTTTTCCCACAAGGTTTGTTTTCTCACAAGGTTTGTTTTCCCACTAGGTTGGTTTTCCCACAAGGTTTGTTTTCCCACAAGGTTTGTTTACCCACAAGGTTTGTTTTCCCCCAAGGTTGGTTTTCCCGCAAGGTTGGTTTTCCCATAAGGTTGGTTTTCCCACAAGGTTGGTTTTCCCGCAAGGTTAGTTTTCCCACAAGGTCTGATTTAACACAATGTTTGTTTTCCCACAAGGTTGGTTTTCCCGAAAGGTTTGTTTCCCCACAAGGTTGGTTTTCCCACAAGGTTGGTTTTCCCGCAGGGTTTGTTTTCCCACAAGGTTAGTTTTCCCGCAAGGTTTGCTTTCCCACAAGGTTGGTTTTCCCGAAAGGTTTGTTTCCCCACAAGGTTGGTTTTCCCACAAGGTTGGTTTTCCCGCAGGGTTTGTTTTCCCACAAGGTTAGTTTTCCCGCAAGGTTTGCTTCCCCACAAGGTTTGTTTTCCCACAAGGTTTGTTTTCCCACTGTGTTGGTTTTCCCAAAAGGTTCGCTTTCCCACAAGGTTGGTTTTCCCACAAGGTTGGTTTTCCCACAAGGTTGGTTTTCCCGCAGGGTTGCTTTCCCTATAAGGTTGGTTTTCCCACAAGGTTTGTTTTCTCACAAGGTTTGTTTTCCCACTAGGTTGTTTTTCCCACTAGGTTGGTTTTCCCACAAGGTTTGTTTTCCCACAAGCTTTGTTTTCTCCCAAGGTTGGTTTTCCCGCAGGGTTTGTTTTCCCACAAGGTTAGTTTTCCCGGAAGGTTTTTTTCCCCACAAGGTTTGTTTTCCCACAAGGTTGTTTTTCCCACTAGGTTGGTTTTCCGAAAAGGTTTGTTTTCCCACAAGCTTTGTTTTCCCCCAAGGTTGGTTTTCCCGCAAGGTTGGTTTACCCAAAAGGTTTGTTTTCCCACTGTGTTGGTTTTCCCAAAAGGTTCTCTTTCCCAAAAGGTTCGCTTTCCCGCAAGGTTGGTTTTCCCACAAGGTTTGTTTCCCCACAAGGTTTGTTTTCCCACAAGGTTTGTTTTCCCACAAGGTTGGTTTTTCCGAAAGGTTTGTTTCCCCACAAGGTTGGTTTTCCCACAAGGTTGGTTTTCCCACAAGGTTTGTTTCCCCACAAGGTTTGTTTTCCCACAAGGATTGTTTTCTCACAAGGTTTGTTTTCCCACTGTGTTGGTTTTCCCAAGAGGTTCGCTTTCCCGCAAGGTTCGCTTTCCCGCAAGGTTGGTTTTCCCACTGTGTTGGTTTTCCCAAGAGGTTCGCTTTCCCGCAAGGTTCGCTTTCCCGCAAGGTTGGTTTTCCCACAAGGTTTGTTTTCTCACAAGGTTTGTTTTCCCACTAGGTTTGTTTCCCCACAAGGTTTGTTTCCCCACAAGGTTTGTTTTCTCACAAGGTTTGTTTTCCCACAAGGTTTGTTTCCCCACAAGGTTTGTTTCCCCACAAGGTTTGTTTTCCCACAAGGATTGTTTTCTCACAAGGTTTGTTTTCCCACTGTGTTGGTTTTCCCAAGAGGTTCGCTTTCCCGCAAGGTTCGCTTTCCCGCAAGGTTGGTTTTCCCACAAGGTTTGTTTTCTCACAAGGTTTGTTTTCCCACTAGGTTTGTTTCCCCACAAGGTTTGTTTTCTCACAAGGTTTGTTTTCCCACAAGGTTTGTTTTCCCACAAAGTTTGTTTTCCCACAAGGTTTGTTTTGCAACAAGGTTGGTTTTCCAGAAAGGTTTGTTTCCCCACAAGGTTGGTTTTCCCACAAGGTTTGTTTTCCCGCAGGGTTTGTTTTCCCACAAGGTTAGTTTTCCCGCAAGGTTTGTTTTCCCACAAGGTTAGTTTTCCCACAAGGTTTGTTTCCCCACAAGGTTTGTTTCCCCACAAGGTTTGTTTTCCCACAAGGATTGTTTTCTCACAAGGTTTGTTTTCCCACTGTGTTGGTTTTCCCAAAAGGTTCGCTTTCCCGCAAGGTTGGTTTTCCTACAAGGTTGGTTTTCCCGCAGGGTTTGTTTCCCCATAAGGTTGGTTTTCCCACAAGGTTTGTTTTCTCACAAGGTTTGTTTTCCCACTAGGTTGGTTTTCCCACAAGGTTTGTTTTCCCACAAGGTTTGTTTACCCACAAGGTTTGTTTTCCCCCAAGGTTGGTTTTCCCGCAAGGTTGGTTTTCCCATAAGGTTGGTTTTCCCACAAGGTTGGTTTTCCCGCAAGGTTAGTTTTCCCACAAGGTCTGATTTAACACAATGTTTGTTTTCCCACAAGGTTGGTTTTCCCGAAAGGTTTGTTTCCCCACAAGGTTGGTTTTCCCACAAGGTTGGTTTTCCCGCAGGGTTTGTTTTCCCACAAGGTTAGTTTTCCCGCAAGGTTTGCTTTCCCACAAGGTTGGTTTTCCCGAAAGGTTTGTTTCCCCACAAGGTTGGTTTTCCCACAAGGTTGGTTTTCCCGCAGGGTTTGTTTTCCCACAAGGTTAGTTTTCCCGCAAGGTTTGCTTCCCCACAAGGTTTGTTTTCCCACAAGGTTTGTTTTCCCACTGTGTTGGTTTTCCCAAAAGGTTCGCTTTCCCACAAGGTTGGTTTTCCCACAAGGTTGGTTTTCCCACAAGGTTGGTTTTCCCGCAGGGTTGCTTTCCCTATAAGGTTGGTTTTCCCACAAGGTTTGTTTTCTCACAAGGTTTGTTTTCCCACTAGGTTGTTTTTCCCACTAGGTTGGTTTTCCCACAAGGTTTGTTTTCCCACAAGCTTTGTTTTCTCCCAAGGTTGGTTTTCCCGCAGGGTTTGTTTTCCCACAAGGTTAGTTTTCCCGCAAGGTTTTTTTCCCCACAAGGTTTGTTTTCCCACAAGGTTGTTTTTCCCACTAGGTTGGTTTTCCGAAAAGGTTTGTTTTCCCACAAGCTTTGTTTTCCCCCAAGGTTGGTTTTCCCGCAAGGTTGGTTTACCCAAAAGGTTTGTTTTCCCACTGTGTTGGTTTTCCCAAAAGGTTCTCTTTCCCAAAAGGTTCGCTTTCCCGCAAGGTTGGTTTTCCCACAAGGTTTGTTTCCCCACAAGGTTTGTTTTCCCACAAGGTTTGTTTTCCCACAAGGTTGGTTTTTCCGAAAGGTTTGTTTCCCCACAAGGTTGGTTTTCCCACAAGGTTGGTTTTCCCACAGGGTTTGTTTTCCCACAAGGTTTGTTTTCCCTTAAGGTTTGTTTCCCCACAAGGTTTGTTTTCCCACAAGGTTTGTTTTCCCACAAGGTTGGTTTTCCCGAAAGGTTTGTTTCCCCACAAGGTTGGTTTTCCCACAAGGTTGGTTTTCCCGCAGGGTTTCTTTTCCCACAAGGTTAGTTTTCCCGCAAGGTTTGTTTCCCCACAAGGTTTGTTTTCCCACAAGGTTTGTTTTCCCGCAAGCTTTGTTTTCCCCCAAGGTTGGTTTTTCCGCAAGGTTGGTTTTCCCACAAGGTTTGTTTTCCCACTGTGTTGGTTTTCCCAAAAGGTTCGCTTTCCCGCAAGGTTGGTTTTCCCACAAGGTTTGTTTCCCCACAAGGTTTGTTTTCCCACAAGGTTTGTTTCCCACAAGGTTGGTTTTTCCGAAAGGTTTGTTTCCCCACAAGGTTGGTTTTCCCACAAGGTTTGTTTTCCCGCAGGGTTTGTTTTCCCACAAGGTTAGTTTTCCCTTAAGGTTTGTTTCCCCACAAGGTTTGTTTTCCCACAAGGTTTGTTTTCCCGCAAGGTTGGTTTTCCCATAAGGTTGGTTTTCCCACAAGGTTGGTTTTCCCGCAAGGTTAGTTTTCCCACAAGGTCTGATTTAACACAATGTTTGTTTTCCCACAAGTTTGGTTTTCCCGAAAGGTTTGTTCTCCCACAAGGTTGGTTTTCCCACAAGGTTGGTTTTCCCGCAGGGTTTGTTTTCCCACAAGGTTAGTTTTCCCGCAAGGTTTGTTTTCCCACAAGGTTGGTTTTCCCGAAAGGTTTGTTTCCCCACAAGGTTGGTTTTCCCACAAGGTTAGTTTTCCCGCAAGGTTTGTTTCCCCACAAGGTTTGTTTTCCCACAAGGTTTGTTTTCCCACTGTGTTGGTTTTCCCAAAAGGTTCGCTTTCCCACAAGGTTGGTTTTCCCACAAGGTTGGTTTTCCCACAATGTTGGTTTTCCCGCAGGGTTGCTTTCCCCATGAGGTTGGTTTTCCCACAAGGTTTGTTTTCTCACAAGGTTTGTTTTCCCACTAGGTTGTTTTTCCCACTAGGTTGGTTTTCCCACAAGGTTTGTTTTCCCACAAGCTTTGTTTTCCCCCAAGGTTTGTTTTCCCACAAGGTTTGTTTTCCCACTGTGTTGGTTTTCCCAAAAGGTTCGCTTTCCCACAAGGTTGGTTTTCCCACAAGGTTGGTTTTCCCACAAGGTTGGTTTTCCCGCAGGGTTGCTTTCCCCATAAGGTTGGTTTTCCCACAAGGTTTGTTTTCCCACAAGGTTTGTTTCCCCACAAGGTTTGTTTCCCCACAAGGTTTGTTTCCCCACAAGGTTTGTTTTCCCACAAGGATTGTTTTCTCACAAGGTTTGTTTTCCCACAAGGTTTGTTTCCCCACAAGGTTTGTTTCCCCACAAGGTTTGTTTTCCCACAAGGTTAGTTTTCCCACAAGGTTTGTTTCCCCACAAGGTTTGTTTCCCCACAAGGTTTGTTTTCCCACAAGGATTGTTTTCTCACAAGGTTTGTTTTCCCACTGTGTTGGTTTTCCCAAGAGGTTCGCTTTCCCGCAAGGTTCGCTTTCCCGCAAGGTTGGTTTTCCCACAAGGTTTGTTTTCTCACAAGGTTTGTTTTCCCACTAGGTTTGTTTCCCCACAAGGTTTGTTTCCCCACAAGGTTTGTTTTCCCACAAGGATTGTTTTCTCACAAGGTTTGTTTTCCCACTGTGTTGGTTTTCCCAAGAGGTTCGCTTTCCCGCAAGGTTCGCTTTCCCGCAAGGTTGGTTTTCCCACTGTGTTGGTTTTCCCAAGAGGTTCGCTTTCCCGCAAGGTTCGCTTTCCCGCAAGGTTGGTTTTCCCACAAGGTTTGTTTTCTCACAAGGTTTGTTTTCCCACTAGGTTTGTTTCCCCACAAGGTTTGTTTCCCCACAAGGTTTGTTTTCTCACAAGGTTTGTTTTCCCACAAGGTTTGTTTCCCCACAAGGTTTGTTTCCCCACAAGGTTTGTTTTCCCACAAGGATTGTTTTCTCACAAGGTTTGTTTTCCCACTGTGTTGGTTTTCCCAAGAGGTTCACTTTCCCGCAAGGTTCGCTTTCCCGCAAGGTTGGTTTTCCCACAAGGTTTGTTTTCTCACAAGGTTTGTTTTCCCACTAGGTTTGTTTCCCCACAAGGTTTGTTTTCTCACAAGGTTTGTTTTCCCACAAGGTTTGTTTTCCCACAAAGTTTGTTTTCCCACAAGGTTTGTTTTGCAACAAGGTTGGTTTTCCAGAAAGGTTTGTTTCCCCACAAGGTTGGTTTTCCCACAAGGTTTGTTTTCCCGCAGGGTTTGTTTTCCCACAAGGTTAGTTTTCCCGCAAGGTTTGTTTTCCCACAAGGTTAGTTTTCCCACAAGGTTTGTTTCCCCACAAGGTTTGTTTCCCCACAAGGTTTGTTTTCCCACAAGGATTGTTTTCTCACAAGGTTTGTTTTCCCACTGTGTTGGTTTTCCCAAAAGGTTCGCTTTCCCGCAAGGTTGGTTTTCCTACAAGGTTGGTTTTCCCGCAGGGTTTGTTTCCCCATAAGGTTGGTTTTCCCACAAGGTTTGTTTTCTCACAAGGTTTTTTTTTTCCCACTAGGTTGGTTTTCCCACAAGGTTTGTTTTCCCACAAGGTTTGTTTACCCACAAGGTTTGTTTTCCCCCAAGGTTGGTTTTCCCGCAAGGTTGGTTTTCCCATAAGGTTGGTTTTCCCACAAGGTTGGTTTTCCCGCAAGGTTAGTTTTCCCACAAGGTCTGATTTAACACAATGTTTGTTTTCCCACAAGGTTGGTTTTCCCGAAAGGTTTGTTTCCCCACAAGGTTGGTTTTCCCACAAGGTTGGTTTTCCCGCAGGGTTTGTTTTCCCACAAGGTTAGTTTTCCCGCAAGGTTTGTTTTCCCACAAGGTTGGTTTTCCCGAAAGGTTTGTTTCCCCACAAGGTTGGTTTTCCCACAAGGTTGGTTTTCCCGCAGGGTTTGTTTTCCCACAAGGTTAGTTTTCCCGCAAGGTTTGCTTCCCCACAAGGTTTGTTTTCCCACAAGGTTTGTTTTCCCACTGTGTTGGTTTTCCCAAAAGGTTCGCTTTCCCACAAGGTTGGTTTTCCCACAAGGTTGGTTTTCCCACAAGGTTGGTTTTCCCGCAGGGTTGCTTTCCCTATAAGGTTGGTTTTCCCACAAGGTTTTTTTCCCCACAAGGTTTGTTTTCCCACAAGGTTGTTTTTCCCACTAGGTTGGTTTTCCGAAAAGGTTTGTTTTCCCACAAGCTTTGTTTTCCCCCAAGGTTGGTTTTCCCGCAAGGTTGGTTTACCCAAAAGGTTTGTTTTCCCACTGTGTTGGTTTTCCCAAAAGGTTCTCTTTCCCAAAAGGTTCGCTTTCCCGCAAGGTTGGTTTTCCCACAAGGTTTGTTTCCCCACAAGGTTTGTTTTCCCACAAGGTTTGTTTTCCCACAAGGTTGGTTTTTCCGAAAGGTTTGTTTCCCCACAAGGTTGGTTTTCCCACAAGGTTGGTTTTCCCACAGAGTTTGTTTTCCCACAAGGTTTGTTTTCCCTTAAGGTTTGTTTCCCCACAAGGTTTGTTTTCCCACAAGGTTTGTTTTCCCACAAGGTTTGTTTTCCCACAAGGTTGGTTTTCCCGAAAGGTTTGTTTCCCCACAAGGTTGGTTTTCCCACAAGGTTGGTTTTCCCGCAGGGTTTCTTTTCCCACAAGGTTAGTTTTCCCGCAAGGTTTGTTTCCCCACAAGGTTTGTTTTCCCACAAGGTTTGTTTTCCCACTGTGTTGGTTTTCCCAAAAGGTTCGCTTTCCCACAAGGTTGGTTTTCCCACATTGTTTGTTTCCCCACAAGGTTTGTTTCCCCACAAGGTTTGTTTTCCCACAAGGTTTGTTTTCCCCCAAGGTTGGTTTTCTCGTAAGGTTGCTTTTCCCACAAGGTTTGTTTTCCCACTGTGTTGGTTTTCCCAAAAGGTTCGCTTTCCCACAAGGTTGGTTTTCCCACAAGGTTGGTTTTCCCGCAGGGCTGCTTTCCCCATAAGGTTTGTTTTCCCACTAGGTTGTGTTTCCCACTAGGTTGGTTTTCCCACAAGGTTTGTTTTCCCACAAGCTTTGTTTTCCCCCAAGGTTGGTTTTCCCGCAAGGTTGGTTTTCCCACAAGGTTTGTTTTCCAACTTTGTTGGTTTTCCCAAAAGGTTCGCTTTCCCGCAAGGTTGGTTTTCCCACAAGGTTTGTTTCCCCACAAGGTTTGTTTTCTCACAAGGTTTGTTTTCCCACTGTGTTGGTTTTCCCAAGAGGTTCGCTTTCCCGCAAGGTTCGCTTTCCCGCAAGGTTGGTTTTCCCACAAGGTTTGTTTTCTCACAAGGTTTGTTTTCCCACTAGGTTTGTTTCCCCACAAGGTTTGTTTTCTCACAAGGTTTGTTTTCCCACAAGGTTTGTTTTCCCACAAGGTTTGTTTTCCCACAAGGTTTGTTTTGCAACAAGGTTGGTTTTCCAGAAAGGTTTGTTTCCCCACAAGGTTGGTTTTCCCACAAGGTTTGTTTTCCCGCAGGGTTTGTTTTCCCACAAGGTTAGTTTTCCCGCAAGGTTTGTTTTCCCACAAGGTTAGTTTTCCCACAAGGTTTGTTTCCCCACAAGGTTTGTTTCCCCACAAGGTTTGTTTTCCCACAAGGATTGTTTTCTCACAAGGTTTGTTTTCCCACTGTGTTGGTTTTCCCAAAAGGTTCGCTTTCCCGCAAGGTTGGTTTTCCCACAAGGATGGTTTTCCCGCAGGGTTTGTTTCCCCATAAGGTTGGTTTTCCCACAAGGTTTGTTTCCTCACAAGGTTTGTTTTCCCACTAGGTTGGTTTTCCCACAAGGTTTGTTTTCCCACAAGGTTTGTTTACCCACAAGGTTTGTTTTCCCCCAAGGTTGGTTTTCCCGCAAGGTTGGTTTTCCCATGAGGTTGGTTTTCCCACAAGGTTGGTTTTCCCGCAAGGTTAGTTTTCCCACAAGGTCTGATTTAACACAATGTTTGTTTTCCCACAAGGTTGGTTTTCCCGAAAGGTTTGTTTCCCCACAAGGTTGGTTTTCCCACAAGGTTGGTTTTCCCGCAGGGTTTGTTTTCCCACAAGGTTAGTTTTCCCGCAAGGTTTGTTTTCCCACAAGGTTGGTTTTCCCGAAAGGTTTGTTTCCCCACAAGGTTGGTTTTCAAACAAGGTTGGTTTTCCCGCAGGGTTTGTTTTCCCACAAGGTTAGTTTTCCCGCAAGGTTTGTTTCCCCACAAGGTTTGTTTTCCCACAAGGTTTGTTTTCCCACTGTGTTGGTTTTTCCCAAAAGGTTCGCTTTCCCACAAGGTTGGTTTTCCCACAAGGTTGGTTTTCCCACAAGGTTGGTTTTCCCGCAGGGTTGCTTTCCCTATAAGGTTGGTTTTCCCTCAAGGTTTGTTTTCTCACAAGGTTTGTTTTCCCACTAGGTTGTTTTTCCCACTAGGTTGGTTTTCCCACAAGGATTGTTTTCCCACAAGCTTTGTTTTCCCCCAAGGTTGGTTTTCCCGCAGGGTTTGTTTTCCCACAAGGTTAGTGTTCCCGCAAGGTTTGTTTCCCCACAAGGTTTGTTTTCCCACAAGGTTTGTTTTCCCACTGTGTTGGTTTTCCCAAAAGGTTCGCTTTCCCACAAGGTTGGTTTTCCCACAAGGTTGGTTTTCCCGCAGGGTTGCTTTCCCCATAAGGTTGGTTTTCCCACAAGGTTTGTTTTCTCACAAGGTTTGTTTTCCCACTAGGTTGTTTTTCCCACTAGGTTGGTTTTCCGAAAAGGTTTGTTTTCCCACAAGCTTTGTTTTCCCCCAAGGTTGGTTTTCCCGCAAGGTTGGTTTACCCAAAAGGTTTGTTTTCCCACTGTGTTGGTTTTCCCAAAAGGTTCTCTTTCCCAAAAGGTTCGCTTTCCCGCAAGGTTGGTTTTCCCACAAGGTTTGTTTCCCCACAAGGTTTGTTTTCCCACAAGGTTTTGTTTTCCCACAAGGTTGGTTTTTCCGAAAGGTTTGTTTCCCCACAAGGTTGGTTTTCCCACAAGGTTGGTTTTCCCGCAGGGTTTGTTTTCCCACAAGGTTAGTTTTCCCTTAAGGTTTGTTTCCCCACAAGGTTTGTTTTCCCACAAGGTTTGTTTTCCCACAAGGTTGGTTTTCCCGAAAGGTTTGTTTCCCCACAAGGTTGGTTTTCCCACAAGGTTGGTTTTCCCGCAGGGTTTGTTTTCCCACAAGGTTAGTTTTCCCGCAAGGTTTGTTTCCCCACAAGGTTTGTTTTCCCACAAGGTTTGTTTTCCCACTGTGTTGGTTTTCCCAAAAGGTTCGCTTTCCCACAAGGTTGGTTTTCCCACAAGGTTTGTTTTCCCATATTACGAAGGGTTTTCATATCTTTATATTTATAGTTTTCCTGGTTTACCTTTTAAACTCAAGTCAGATTTAAATCAACATCGTTCCCAAACCGTTTCAGTTCAGCCAAGATTTAAAAGGAAATATTGTTTCCGAATTCAGATCAAGTCCTAACGTAACGTTTAGAACTCGAGCGAGAGTTTGCGGTTAGACGGGAGGCAACAGGGAGATCAGTGAAAGGAGAGCAAGGCGGATTTGACGTCAGAGAAATAGTCTATAAAAAGGCTTTTCTAGTCATTTTCGAGGGAGATAGTTGGAGATCATAGCAGAGTGTGGTGAAGCTTGGAGGAGACAACACAAGAGTGAGTAAAGAACAATAAACGTGTCCTGAACCTGAACATAGCTAGAACCGTACGAACACATCTACGCCTTCGATAAGACGCTACCGTGTCGAAAGACTATGTGATCAACTAAGTGAGCTGAAAGGAAGAGCCCTTCCTTTCAGGCCACTCGGTTGAGCGACTACGGCTAAGGCAGAAGCCTACAACAGTAAACCCTAACACCACGACCTAAAACTTATCGTTTTAATGGTGCAGCGCTGGTTCTAGCTTATTTAGTTTCGGTTATATGTGTTAGGTTACTGTTATTTTAGTTTTGATTAGTATGTTGGCCTTATATTTTCCTAGAGTTACGGTTTATGGAATGAGCCCCATTTTACCAAAATTCCTGAAGGAAATGAAGAACTGAGTTTCATTTTTTATTTTTTTTTTAAGAAATTGGATATTTAATATCGATTACTGGGGAGATTTACTCTGAGTCTTGAACAATTATAGAATGAAAAGTAAAGATTAAATAAGTAGAGATTTCAGCCGTTTTATTTTTTTTTAATTCGGATTAATTGTAGATTCATTTTCTTTGGAAATTAACTATCGATAACAAAATGACGGAACAACAAGACAAAGTGGGTAGCAAAATCTCTCTGGATACGCTCTGTAAAATTGCAACTCAAGTAAGCTCTTTTGACGGGACCGGTGATGTTTTGGTCTTTTTGGATGCATTAGAAAAACTGAGAAACTGGGACGATAGTATCAAAGACACTGAGCTGATTCGCTTGGCTTTTATGAAGACAATCGGAACTGCGGCAAACTTTCTGGCAGGCAGTGGCAAATTTTCGAGCTTTGACACGCTTAAGAAAAGCTTATACCAACAATTCAAGCACACTTCTAGAAAGGCAAAGCTGGTTCATGAAACCTTACTTTTGAACGAGGGAGACGACCCGTTCCCATTTATCGAAGATTTGAAACTTAAAGCTCTCCAGTCAATGGGTTTGGACGAAATGCCAGGTGAAGACGAGGAAGGATTTTACAACTTACGGAAAAATCTGCTCCTCGAAAGCCTTAGTCCCAAGTTGGGTATGCGCGTGGTAGCTCGCTGCCCAAAAGATTTCGAAGAGGCGACAAATATCCTTATAAATGACTATCGGGCACGTGAATTTGTAAAATCCAGATCGTCCCGTACACTTTCCACCATTACACAGGCCAGTAGCTTAGATAAAACTGAGTCAGTTAGCGGTCATACAAATGTCATTGGTGATTTTGGGGCAGGAAATTTCCTTTTAAACAAAGGAAGCGGTCAGGATCATTCTGGCCGATATGACAAGAAAACAGGCAGTTCTGTTTTCTCTCGTGAAGGTGAAAATAGAAATAATGATGGATATTTTGAGCGTGCGAATGGATTAAGGGGCAGCACTAGCAGGGAACAACCGACGGGCGGAGAAAATCGTAAGTGTTCTATCTGTGAAAAGAGTGGCCATATTTCAAGGGACTGCCGTATGTATTGTTTCGCGTGTAGCGAACCAGGCCACCGTGGGAATAATTGCCCGGCCGGCAGGTCAAACTTCAAGATCTGCTACAATTGTGGCCAGCCAGGTCATTTTAGCCGCGAGTGTTGGCTACCAAATGAATTTCAGAATTTAAACGTGGAATAGGGTCTACGTATTCGTCTGCTAGCTTTTTGTAAATAGTAAGGGCTGAACATTGTATTGCGTTGTGTTTTGATTCATGTAACAGCGTTAAATATAATTTATTGCCGTATTTTCAGTATAATATTTGCTGTATTTCTGCTCAAGTGTCAGCAGAAACCGGCGTATCCTATCCCTGATTGGATTTGATTTATATTTTCAGTTACCTTAAGGTAGTTAGGGACGTTTTAGTTAGGGGTGGTGGCGACGTATGTAGCGCCACCGGGCATAACATGGGCATTTTTGGCAGTATTACCGAGACGATTCATATTAACGGCAGTGACTATAAAGAGACATTTTTGGTGAGTGAGAAATTAAGGGTACCTATGATACTCGGTTATGGGTTCCTGAAAACTCATGATTTAGTTGTCGATGCAAAACATGACAAATTGATAAAAAGGAATTCTAGGGAGTGTTGTCACACCCTTAATTTCCACAACAACCAAACAACAAGAAAAAGTGAGATTCTTAAAGTACCAAGGACACAAAGTGACTGTACGGTAACTGAACCCTATAAGGTAAGGCAACAACCTTATTGCTTTTTAGGTGGGGCTATTACAGAACAATAATGCACTACCAACAACAAACAACATTTTGTTTCAACATGATACAGTACCATGTATTACCAGCAACGGCTGTTGTTGTTTAGCACAACAACAATATAGGGGTATTGGTTCGAAACCAAACCGTACATTGGAACATCTTTGTTACTTTTCAGGGGATGCTCACATCGAACAGCGGTGTACACCAACAACAACGATGACTTTATGCCATTGTGACTCAACGTCATGTGCTATCAGTTGTTGTTGTACAATACAACAATCAACTAGGATAGCAGGTAGTGGTTCGATTCCACACCAAGTTCCTAGCTGTAGTGATAACAGTATATACTGTAAAGACGAGTCAAATAAACCGATTACTTTTTCAGGATTTGAAAGTTGTAGCGTTGCTCAACTAAATACAAGAGGAGTGCAAGACATAGCTTTTGCAGCCGACGACAAGACATTGGTGGCCCAGTTGCAAACAACAACCATCTTTATTACTGCAACTCACATCAAGGATCGAGAAGTGGCAATCCAGCATCGAACAACAGCATCTATACTTTCGCAAATAAGAAGAAGATTCAACGAGTAGTTGCCTCGTGGCAAATAACCCGAGTTTGTTCCAAGGACCAGTTAACCCAAACCTATACTCTTTCAGGGAGTCAAGATGAAGAATTACGAGGGCAATCAATTCTTCGAAGCACTGGATTATCGTCTGCACTTCGATAGTCCAGTAGTCCAGGGTCAATCAGTGATCCTGCGGGGGTCGGCGAGACGTCTGTGGCAACTGAGCCCCATCAGTTTGGTCCAGGAGACGACAAATCGCCGGAGATATATCCTGTCCGACCAGAAGTAGACTCAATCAGACGGTGATTGAGACTTCGGGGTGGTGTTCGGGCAGATGATGCGTTGCGGATACAGGAAGCCGCGTTACCCAGGCCTCAGGGAGGAGGTTCTGGTCAGGGCATACTAGAAGAATCGTCGAGTCAGTCCGGACTCGTGTCAGAACTTGGCGCTCAAAACCGTACGGACACGGAAAGCGCTGGGTTCAACCGTTATAGTATGCCGGAGTTTTAGAGGTCCGTCGGGGGAGTCGGAGTCTGATCACTCCCGGACGGAGCCGCCAATTGATTTAAGTAGTCCCCCGTTACGTTTTTTTTTGTGACCGTGATTTGTCACGTTCGGAGGCGTTGGGAGTGAGAACGCAGGCAGCCAGGCGAGCTGCAGTTCAAGGGGTTTTGGGTCTGGGTTCTAGGAACGCTCGTGGACAAGTTGAAACCATCTATAACCATCAAGGAAGAAAACGGTGTAGATTTTTTTTTGTATTTCATTGCAAAGTTTTGTTGAACTTTTCAGCAGCAGATCATCAGACGGCCAAAGAAGAGGCCACAGAAGAGGTGAAAACAACTAAATCATCTTTAGCCATCAAGGAAGAGAAGAAGATCTGAAATTGATTACTATTTTATTGTAACATTTTGTTAATCATGTCAGCGGAAGATTCGTATGTGGCCAAAGAAGAGGCCGCAGAAGAGCCGAAAACAACTAAAATCATCTATAATCATCTTTACTATAGAAGAGGAAGAAGAAGCTGTTACTATTTAAAATTTTGTTAATTAAGAACTGATTACTCCCATCACACAATGGCCAAAGTTGGATAGGAATAATTGATACTTTAATTAACCTCTAATCAAATTGCAACATTTTCTGTTTGGTTGTACAGAAATTTCCCTTCATATTCGTGAAATGAAGACAAATAACCAGTTAAAGTTTTGACACTTGTTTTGACATTTTGACACATTGGGCCGTTAGATTTTTTTTTTCTTTTTTTTCTTGAGAGGGTCTAAGCCTGTGAAAGTTGCCATTGTCTGCGAGGTTGTGACTATTTAGAGCTATAGCCAACTCTAATCAGTTTTAGCCTTAGTATGCTCCATGTTACATGAGTTTGACTGTTGCTTAATCGAATATTTGAGTTTTTCAGATAGATTTATAGCCCATACTAAGACAAGTACAGTGTCCGATCATCGTATTTTATCGACGGAAGTCAGACAGCCAGAAAGAAGACGTCGGCCGAAGGAGATGACGTCCTGGGTTTGCTACTAGATGCCTATTAGAGGATGAACAGTAGCTATGAAATCATTTTATATTTATTTCCTTGCCGGGAGAGAAATGCGATAAGACCTATTATGTCTCAGCAAGGATGTCGGACCGTTTTGATAAGCGTATTACTCGCGCAAGTTCTCCTGAACTGAGTTACGTGTGAATACGGCTTAAGCTAGATTTCGTTTACCCTGGCGCGGTCGGTGTTGAAGTCTGATGTGTTTGCTGTCTTACAGTTAAGAGTTGATTCAGTAAACGAAATCCAGAGCCCAACTCTGTAAGAAAGCCGTGTGTTTCAGCATGTTGTGTAATGCCGTATTAAGCCATGCCATGCCACAATGTGACTAACGTACTGATTTTCCAGTATTTTGTCGGACGGCCTCTAATTATATAAATGGCTGAGTTAGTTGAAACTCTGGTCGCGCTGTACGTAGCTTTGTCTAATATTATCGAATTTTGCAGAAGGGTCAAAGGCCAAAACTTATTTAATCGTATTTATCGAATTATAGAAATCTTATAATATAAATATCTAACGAATTTTGCTTAAATAGTTACGTAAACATGTTGAGAACCGATCAAATGCAGTTATAAAGTGTCAGTTACAGTACAGCCTTGTGCCGATAGAGCATCTGAAAATTGTTCCTATAAAGAACGGCTCTTGAACGGATTGATGCCACGGACAGGCCGAAGTAGTTTTTCATTATATTCGGATCTCAACATATTATGCAATCTGGCCTATAGTAAATGGTAGGTCTTCAGGCCTGCCATGCATGTGTTATGCTTTGCCGTTTTTCAGGTGATGGAGTTGGATTAAGCTACCGGAGTTGGATCGACTTGGACCTCAGACCCCAACGTCGTCGACACAGCCCACGAGAAGACAAGGAGACTACGGGAGAAAACGTCGTCGGCGAGAGATCATATATTTGTTTTTAATTGTTGTTGACTGTTTTGCTGGATCTGAGAGTCAAAATCACCTCTGCGACGAAATTCGGTAAAGTAATTTTGACTCCTTGCTCGAAATCACTGATCTCAACTACAACAAGGGGTTGTAACTTCAATGGCTAGTTTTCCATTCAAATGGGTTGTTTTTTTTAGTTAATGAGGACTTTAACTCAATTTGGGGGAAAGGACTTGGTTAAAATTACTGTAATGATCCTCGTAACTTTCCTTCGAGTGCGTATTGATACCTAACTCTGTTTCCATCATAAAAATACAGAATAATGCCGTAAGATTTTTCACCAGTTTTTCGAATGATATATTAATCCACTTGGTCACAGAAAAGGTAGTCCGTGGGTCACCGGCGAGGGCGTGAAAACCCAATATCCACCGACCAACGTTCGGGCTAGGGGGCACCGGTGAGGGCGTGAAAACCCAACATCCACCGCCCAACAGTCTGAGACCAAGTGAAGAATATCGGCCAACAGCGTTTTC
This sequence comes from Branchinecta lynchi, assembly GCA_023053575.1. Lineage (NCBI taxonomy): Eukaryota > Metazoa > Arthropoda > Branchiopoda > Anostraca > Branchinectidae > Branchinecta > Branchinecta lynchi. The sequence continues at coordinate 15,799 of JAKZAP010000196.1, read as the reverse complement.
TAAGTAGCTAATGGCCATATTGACAAACAAGCAAATCTGTTGGAACTTCGTGTGAAACAGAGGCGCTGAATTTTAAACTCTAAAAATTAATATGGATCATGGAAGTAAAGAAAATTTTTGTATTACGAAACAGAGTTGGGGGAACTTTGAGAATTGTTTTGTGGAACAAAACTGTGTAACATGGGAGGAGTGTTACGAAGGGTTTTCATATCTTTATATTTATAGTTTTCCTGGTTTACCTTTTAAACTCAAGTCAGATTTAAATCAACATCGTTCCCAAACCGTTTCAGTTCAGCCAAGATTTAAAAGGAAATATTGTTTCCGAATTCGGATCAAGTCCTAACGTAACGTTTAGAACTCGAGCGAGAGTTTGCGGTTAGACGGGAGGCAACAGGGAGATCAGTGAAAGGAGAGCAAGGCGGATTTGACGTCAGAGAAATAGTCTATAAAAAGGCTTTTCTAGTCATTTTCGAGGGAGATAGTTGGAGATCATAGCAGAGTGTGGTGAAGCTTGGAGGAGACAACACAAGAGTGAGTAAAGAACAATAAACGTGTCCTGAACCTGAACATAGCTAGAACCGTACGAACACATCTACGCCTTCGATAAGACGCTACCGTGTCGAAAGACTAAGTGATCAACTAAGTGAGCTGAATGGAAGAGTCCTTCCTTTCAGGCCACTCGGTTGAGCGGCTACGGCTAAGGCAGAAGCCTACAACAGTAAACCCTAACACCATACCTAAAACCTATTGTTTTAATGGTGCAGCGCTGGTTCTAGCTTGTTCAGTTTCGGTTATGTGTTAGGTTACTGTTATTTTAGTTTTGATTAGTATTTTGGCCTGTTATTTTCCTAGAGTTACGGTTTATGGAATAAGCCATATTTTTACCAAAATTCCTGAAGCGAATGAAGAACTGAATTTCGTTTTTATTTTTATTTTTTTTTAAGAAATTGGATATTTAATTTCGATATTTGGGGAGATTTGCTATGAGTTTTGAACAATTATAGAATGAAATGTAAAGATTAAATAAGTAGAGATAAGTAGAGATTTTAGCCGTTTTATTTTTTTTAATTTCGGATTAATTGTAGATTCATTTTCTTTGGAAATTAACTACCGATAACAAAATGACGGAACAACAAGACAAAGTGGGTAGCAAAATCTCTCTTGATACGCTCTGTAAAATTGCAACTCATGTAGCCTCTTTTGACGGGACGGGTGATGTTTTGGTCTTTTTGGACACACTGGAAAAACTGAGAAACTGGGACGATAATATCAAAGATCCCGAGCTGGTTCGCTTAGCTTTTATGAAAACAACCGGTTCCGCGGCAAACTTTCTAGCTGACAGCAAATTTGCAAGCTATGATACGCTTAAGAAAAGCCTATACCAACAATTCAAGCATACTTCTAGAAAGGCAAAGCTGGTTCATGAAACGTTACTTTTGAATGAGGGAGAAGATCCATTTCCGTTTATCGAAAATCTGAAGCTTAAAGCTCTCCAGTTGATGGGTTTTGACGAAATGCCAGACGCGGACGATGAGGGATTTTACAACTTACTGAAAAATCTCCTCCTCGAAAGCCTCAGTCCTACACTAGAAATGAGGGTAGTGGCTAGATGTCCGAAAACATTTGACGAGTCGATAGATATCCTTATAAACGACTATCGGGCACGGGAATTCGCAAAGTCAAAAACTTCTCGGTCACTGTCAACTATTGCCCAGGCTAGTAGCGCTAGTCCAGTATCAGGAAGTGGTCAGAAAAATGTCACTAACGAAACCAAAGATTTCGATTTGAACAAAAGAAACGGTCGGGAATCTTTTAGAAGATTTGATAAGAAAACAGGCACTACTGTTTTCTCTCGTTCGGGTGAGAATTTTAACAGAAACCCAAGACATTTTTCTCACCAAAGGGAAGTTTTCGACAGTGGGAGGAGAAACTTTGACCGTCCGGGTGAATTTAGAGGGAGAGCTTCTAGGAGTGTTAGCAGGGAAAGGTCACGGGGCAAGGAAATGCGTAAATGTTACAGATGTGGAAACGACGGCCACATCGCAAGGGATTGCAGGGTTTTGTGTCAAATATGTCGTAAACCGGGCTATCACGAAAAAGACTGCCCGAACAACAGATCAACCGTGAAAGTCTGTTATAATTGCGGCAAACCGGGCCATTTCAGCCGAGCGTGCAGGCTACCCGAAAATTTCCGAAATTTAAACTTGAAGTAGGATGTACGAGTTCTTTTGCGCGCCCTTCTGTGCATCCTGATGTAAATAGTTTAAGGGACAATCATTTTATTGCTACGTGTTTCGGTTCGTGTAATGGCATTAGTTGTGATGTATTGCCATATTGCGAAGTTTGTATTTCCGGTATCCCAGTTCAAGCGTTAGCAGATACAGGCGCATCGGTATCGTTGGTCAGTTTATATTTGTATTTTCAGTTGCCTAAGGTAGTTAGAGACGTTTTAGTTAAGGGTGGTGGCGACGTAAGTAGCGCCACCGGGCATAGCATGGGCATTTTTGGCAGTATTACCGAGACGATTCATATTAACGGCAGTGACTATAAAGAGACATTTTTGGTGAGTGAGAAATTAAGGGTACCTATGATACTTGGTTATGGGTTCCTGAAAACTCATGATTTGGTTGTCGATGCAAAACATGACAAATTGGTAAAAAGGAATTCTAGGGAGTGTTGTCACACCCTTAATTTCCACAACAACCAAACAACAAGAAAAAGTGAGATTCTTAAAGTACCAAGGACACAAAGTGACTGTATGGTAACTGAACCCTATAAGGTAAGGCAACAACCTTATTGCTTTTTAGGTGGGGCTAATACAGAACAACAGTGTACAACAACAACAAACAACACTTCGCTTCAACTTGATACAGTACCATGCACTACAAGCAACAGTTGTTGTTGTTTAGAACAACATTATAGGGGTATTGGTTCGAGACCAAACCATACATCAGAACAACGTTGTTACTTTTCTGGTGGTGCTCAGACGGAACAACAGTGTGCAACAACAACAAACAACATTTTGTTTCAACATGATACAGTACCATGTATTACCAGCAACGGCTGTTGTTGTTTAGCACAACAACAATATAGGGGTATTGGTTCGAAACCAAACCGTACATTGGAACATCATTGTTACTTTTCAGGGGATGCTCACATCGAACAGCGGTGTACACCAACAACAACGATGACTTTATGCCGTTGTGGCTCAACCTCATGTGCTATCAGTTGTTGTAGTACTATACAACAATCAACTAAGATAGCAGGTAGTGGTTCAATTCCATACCAAATGCCTAGCTGTAGTGATAGCAGTTTATGTAAAGATGAGTTAACTAAACCGATTACTTTTTCAGGATTTGAAAAGTGTAGCATGGCTCAACCAAATGCAACAATAGTGCAAGACAGTAGCTGTTGCAGCCGACAACAACAACCAACTGGTGGTAGCCCAGTTGCAAACAACAACCATCTATACTTGCGTAAACAACAAGAAGACTCAACGAGTAGTGGCCTCGTGGCAAATAATCGAGTTTGTAATAAAGAACAGTTAACCCAAGATTATACTCTTTCAGGTAATCAACATGAAGAAGCCAATAAGAGAATTCATAGGCTACAACTCATCAATGCTACAAACATCCCAGCAAAGACCATCAAGCGCATCTTACTCACCACAGCGAGAGGTCCTGTCGACACAGATAGCATGTTCCTTGTAACACCTACCCAAGAGCTGGAGACAAGACTCTCTGACCTAGTACTACCAGAACAGCTGATCACAACACAAGATGGCGTGTTCCACATTTACATCGAGAACCACGCAGATGAATCACTGAAGATTCCTAGATTCTTCATGGCCAACGCGGTTAGCTGGGTTCCCGAACCACAGGTATGTATGAACCTAACTGGACACACATCTGAAGATCAGGTATCGGTAGCAGAAATAAAACCCCTGGTAGGTGATGAAGTAATGACATTTTTGAACATGTTCAAACTGGAACACTTGGCGAACAATTCTGCCAGGTTGAAGAAAGTTCAGCAACTACTCTTGAACAATCATGATGTTTTTGCTAAAAACGACTTTGACCTGGGTACATGCGACATGGAGCCTTTTGTTATCTCAACTCAGACGATATTGTTTTACCTCCTGTTAACCAGGAATCTTTAGGTGACAGGCCTGATGGCCTTACTTCCAAGAAGAAAGTCACGTGGTGGGACGATCAACTACAAAATCGCATAATTAGTCCAGATTATGCTCCACCGAACACGCTGAACGACGACCTGTACGATGTTTCGGGTTCAGATCCAATCGTACCGGTCGTTCGACCACAAAGGCGAAATTTTAGACTGGAATCCACAGTCTCGAGTTCAGAATTGGAGGAAGAAGTAACTAAATTTCGTCCTCAGCCTTTATTACAGCGTCCTTTGACACTTCAACCTTACCATGGCGGCACACCGACTGAACACGGAGATTGTAAACTCCGTTATTCTCTAGGATCCGAAGACATGTCATGGGACAACCCCTATACCGAGACGCCTGTTCGGCGTCAAGGGATGGGTAGTTCCTCGAGTCTCGAAAGTGAATCATTAGAAGATGCGTTAACTAAGAGGGAACTCTTTACACCAACCGGTGTTAGGTGTTCCACACCTACCTTCGGGGAGGCATCGGCATTGAGACCAGGCATAACGCCTGCTCGAGAATTTTACGAGAACATTCCGTTCTTCGAAACACTCGATTATCGTTTACATTTTGATAGTCCAGTTAATCAGGGTCCAAATGGTGACCCTACAGGGATAGGCGATACAGCTGCGGCCACTGAGTTCCATCAGTTTGGCTCAGCGGTCAACAAATCGCCAGAATTGTCTCCTGTCCGACCAGAAGTAGAGTCGCCCAATCAGACAGTGATTGAGACGCCTCGACTTCGGGGTAGTGCTCGGACAGATGATTCGTTGCGGACACAGGGAGCCGCAGTAACCAGACCTCAAGGGGGAGGTTCTGGACATGGCATACTGGAAGAGCCATCGAGTCAGTCTGGACTCATGTCAGAACTTAGCGCTCAAAACCGTACAGACACGGAAAGCGCTCGGTTCAACCATTCCCATAGTATGCCGGAGCTGAGAGGTCCGTCAGGGGAGCTTGAGTCTGATCACTCCCGGGTGGAACCACCAATTGATTTTGGTAGCCCACCTTTACCTCTCATTCGGGACCGAGTGTTGTCACATCCGACAGCACGGTCGGAGGCGTTGAAATTGAGAACGCAGGCCGCTAGGCGGGGTGCACTTCAAGGTGTCAGATTTGATTTGGCTACTCGTGACGCTTTAAGGGGGCAGCACGAAGGGTCTGTGACGGATTCACAAGAAAGACCTAGACGAGTACAACGTCCACCTCAGAGATGGACGTATAAGAAGTTAGGAGGTGAGTAATAGCAGAGTAAATACCAGAACGTAAGTCCAGTTGCCTTATCAAGCCAACAAAAGAGCTCAAGATTTCAACAACCCGGGTGGCTTGGAAGACAAAAGTTATTACGTGCTTATTACTTAAAATATTACTTACAAAGTTTTCCTTAAGTTGTAGGAACTGGTCATGCTACGAGACCGAGGAATGCATAAGCTGACCAAGAAAAGAGTCAAGACAAGCTGAAATCATCTTTAACCATCAAGGAAGAAAATGGTGTTGATTTTATTTATGATGTTAGTGTATATTTTTGTTAAATTTCAGCAGAAGATCCACAAATGGCCGAAGAAGTGGCCACAACAGAAGAGAAAAACAACCAAACCATCTTTAACCATCAAGGAAGAGGAGAGATCTGAAATAAATTATTGTTTAGTTCTAAAGTTTTGTTAAACTTTTCAGCAGAAGATCCACAAATGGCCGAGCAAGAGGCCACAACCGAGCAGAAAGACAACCGCACCATCAAAGCCATCTTTAACCGACAAGGAAGAAAAGAAGATCTAAAATTGATATTTATTTTATTGTAATGTGTTGTTAATCGTGTAAGCGTAAGATTCAGACATGGCCAAAAGAAGAGGCCATAGAAGAAACAAAAACCAGTAAACATCTATATCCATCAAGGAAGAGCAACAAGAGCAGCAGAAGAAATAATTCATCTATACCATCTTTAGGAAAGAAGAGAAAGAAGATTTTTTTTACCGTTTAAAAATTTTGTTAATTAAGAACTGATTATCCCCATCACACAAGGGCCCTCGTTGGATAGGAATAATCGATACTTGAATTAATCGTTAAGTTATATTAGTTACAGTAAGTCTAATAATTAGATAAGTAGCAATTACTAATTAGAAACTAGAATAATTAAGCCTATTACTGCTAAGAATTAGTTAATTTGTACAATAATTTCGAATAATCTAGAATATCATGAGACTAGTTTACATATTAAGAGGGACAGTAAGTTAGTAGAATTTAAAGTTAGAATCATTTCATTGCAGAAAATGTAGCTTCAAGAGCGCTGTGACGTACAAGACGTTTTATCAAGATTGTTGTCATAGCCACTTGTAGCCACACTCTGCAACGTCCTGGGACGCATCAAAAGTAAAAATATTTGTTTTATTATTTACCAGTTAAGAAAGGATGCACCAGACTTCATATTTCTCCCTCACACTTAATTCTTGATACACATAAGCGTAATCGCATTAACACAAAAAGACAAAGGCATTGATCTAAATACACGAAATTGCTATGAGTGTAATCGTTATATTTTGTGCAAAATTGCTCACATTTCTCACTAGCCGAGACACTGTAACATATTCGATCTAGAGAATCGAAAGTAAAAGTTGAAAAATTTAGTCATAAATATTGAAACTAATGGTTCACGGGCAGAAAGTTCCGTCTGTCGTTCCGTTGTATACTTCTCGTTTTATCTCTTCAGTGATATTGGTTTTATGGTTGTTGATATAAGTAGCAATTGTCATCCGTGGGATGATAGCTAATACTGCTGCAAGTTGTTTAGATGCGGTAATGCGGGTTGGGTGATTTCCCTCTTCTAAACATCTATCATGTATGAAATGAGAACTGTGTGATTTTCGCCCTGGCATTTAAAAGAATTGTTTACACCCTCTCTTCCCCCAGTCCTGAGATTTTGCAATACGAATTGTGTAATACTCGCCTCGACATTTTTAAAATTCGTTTGCACCTTCATGAGATGGTACCCACGATTTTGTGGAAGAGTTGCTTGTTTTCCACTATGTTTTCCTTCACGAGAAATATATAAATAAGCATACTAATTTTAGTGGGGCAGTCATACGATTTGACTGTTGTAATTGCAGTTTTTGGGATGACATATTTGATGTTGGTTGTGGCAATAGTAGTCATAACCTACAAAATCAGTATGAATAAACGAAGGGTGAACTCGGAGATTTCCGAGCTACAGAATCTAACATTAAGTCCTACCGAAGCCCGAGTGATGAGAGAGTACGCTGAATTTGTTGGTTTTCGCTAAATTATTTGCAATAAATTTCCGCTCTGCTTAAGCTAGTGTTGTGTCGTAATGTGCTGTCTGTGGAAGTCAGAATCTGTTCATATAAAGCGGCAAGCAATCAAGCTCTGGGCATCAGTCTTGATTGTGGACGAGAAGGAGCAACAAGCAAAATGAGAATTGTGCTATGTTTAATCGCAACTTTAAGTTTTTCAGTGGCAGATATCAAGGTAGGCTTGGGACATGTGTTGGTTCCCGAAGGCCAGATAGCTGTGACAACTGCCAAATGGACGATTGTGGGTGAAGTTAACCTGGACTTCTTCAAAACCATAGCTGGTATCGTAAGGAAATATTTTTCGTTGATTGTTAGTCACCAAGACGCCTTGGACCAGCAACAGGTTGCCCAAAATCAGTCGAAATCGTACGAATATTACAGAAAAGAAAATGCAAAAATGGAAGAATTAATTTCCGCTTTGGAAAATGAGGTCGAAAGTATTTCGATTTTGCTCGGAACTAAATCTAGAAATAAAAGGGGCCTTATTGATTTGGGTGGTGAAATACTTCGGGTACTTTTTGGTACAGCAACAGTTACTCAAATCACGGAACTTTCGGAAGTCATGGGCTATTTAAAAACTGCAGGTTTAGCACAAAAGGACGTAATTTCGAAACAAGTAACGGTAATCAGGAACCTTGTGCTTGCTGATAAACAACAAGATGAAATACTGGGAAATTTAACATCAACTTTACAAGGCGTCGAGGCGAACTGGCAAAGAATATCGAGACTCGTCACACTAAACGCAAACCAAGGCTTGCAATTCGGCGCTGATATTGGTTATTTAAAAATACAACAACTTATAGGTGAAGTGCGCCAAAAGCTCCACGAACTGGAGATTGATCTAAACTCATTAGCGGCCAGCCATCTACCAATAAATATGTTTCGTCCCAAACGGCTAGTAGACATTTTATCAAGAATCAGTACAAGTCTATCCAATAAGTATCGGTTGCCCGTGCGAAGTATCGAAAATGTTTGGCCGTACTACCACCATTTTGCTAAAACTTCGACCTTGCTTACAGCGTCTGGACTAAGAATCGTCACAGAAATCCCGTTGGTGTCGCGGAGTGAAATGTTTGACCTCTATAGGATAATGCCTTTTCCTACCTTTCAAAGTAATTTACCAAATAATCTAACTACTGTCTACCCGACACAGCCTTTTATTTCTATTCAGAAAGAAGAGCGTACACATTTTGTGGAACTGAATTTATATGACTTTAGGAACTGTGTAAAAGTAGAAGTACAAATTTGCCCTTTATTTAAAGCTGTGCAAAAGAAAGTTCTGAAGTCTTGCAATTACGCAATCTATAAAGAAAACTTTGAAGAAATAGAGAAAAATTGTTTAGTTACATTTTCACCACCACCGACACCTGAAGTACCGATTCTTGGTCACATCGCTGAGAACCTCTGGGTATTTTCCGCCAAGTTGGTTCATGCTTCGATTGCATGTAATGACGAACTTAAAGAGCGAGTCGTGCTGAACGGCAGCAATCTGCTTAATCTGCCGTCCGGTTGTTCGCTATTCTCTGAAACCTTCACTATTCCTGCGTCGTTTTCAGGAATAACAACGCTAAACCTTGACCTGGGGAACATTTCGGTTAGCGCGCCTAGCTTTACGCATAGTCTACCTAAACTCACTTTCTTCTCAAAAATAGAGATAACCAGAAAATTGAATGTCGCAAATACTGCAAGCCGTAAGACAGAAGTTTCGTTACAAGAACTTGAAGTTGCGCTAGAATCAAATAACCCAATTATTCAAAATTCGTATGAAGCAGTAGGCTATTTTCAGAAACATGTCAATTTCATTGGCATTTCCTCTCTTTTTGGAAATATGATTATTCCAGTAGTTGTGGTGATGCTTTATCACTACTTCTGGCAAATTAGACGCCAGATGGCGTCATCATCAACTACCATAAATCTTGCGGATATGGGCAATAGAAGACCAAAATTTGAGAGTGCTCAAGAAGCAAGAATATTAGATTAAGGACACGCGCTGTTAATGTTACTTTCTTTCTTGTTCTAAAATAGCTATTCCCCATCAGTATTGTGTTTTAATTGAGATATAGTTTCAGATAATAGATTGACAGCATTTTTATGATGACCCCACGAAAGGAAGATGAACCAGAATCAAGCAACCAAGAAAACAGACGGCCAGAGACGCCAGAAACTTCACCTGTACGACCGAGGACGTCACCTATGCCCCATATGGAGGGGGTAGCCATAGCTGACACAGAGGAGAACTCGCCTCGACAGGAGGAGTTAGATGAAGTTTTAGATTATTTAGATTTCCCAAACCAGAACCAGGTAGGATCGTTTCATTCTTTTGGGCAAGAATCGTACGGAGATCGGCCTCAAAATCATCAGTTTCGACTGGGACCAGGTGGAGTCCCAGAATATGCCTATAATTTTCAGTATTATCGAAGAGGAGGCTACATTCCACAAATGAATTATTACATAACGGAGGCTTTACCAATCACGTTTAATGTTGGCGATTTTATACGATTGCTACAGCGGCCCGAGCACGAACACGTCAGATGGGAGGTAATGCTGGCCCTGTTAAGGACAGAATTCGACAGGACAAATATGAATTTTAATGACCATTTCCCGTGATAAGTAAGGTACCAAGTGCCCGGAATCAAATGCTATGCCAAATAACTACTTACGTGTATTTTGTTTGTCACATTTACAGTCATTTTAAATTTTTTTTTTTCGATGTTCATTCCGTGATGACCAAACAAGAGGTCAAACGGGTATATGTTTGCTTTTACAAAGAGCCAGTTACAATTCTGGGCGTTCTGTATATAGCTTTATGTAATGATTATCGAATATTATAGAGGGGCCACAGGCCGGATAGATTTTGAGTATTTAAGTGAAAAAAAAAAAAATTATTTTCGTTAAGAGCCTAATTCGTAAATCGTAGTATACTTATTTAATCGTATTTATCGAATTATAGAAATCTTATAATACAAATATCTAACGATTTTTGCTTAAACAGTTACGTAAACATGTTGAGAACCGATCAAATGCAGTTATAAAATGTCAGTTACAGTACAGCCTTGTGCCGATAGAGCATCTGAAAATTGTTTCTATAAAGAACGGCTCTTGAACGGATTGATGCCACGGACAGGCCGCAGTAGTTTTTTCATTATATTCGGATCTCAACATATTATGCAATCTGGCCTATAGTAAATGGTAGGTCTTCAGGCCTACCATGCATGTGTTATGCTTTGCCGTTTTTCAGGTGATGGAGTTGGATTAACCTACCGGAGTTGGATCGACTTGGATCTCAGACCCCCGCGTCGTCGACACAGCCCACAAGAAGACAAGGAGACTACGGGAGAAAACGCCGGCGACGAGAGATCATATATTTGTTTTTAATTGTTGTTGACTCTTTTGCTGGATCTGAGAGTCAAAATCACCTCTGCGACGAAATTCTTTAAAGTAATTTTGAATCCTTGCTCGAAATCACTGATCTCAACTACAACAAGGGGTTGTAACTTCAATGGCTAGTTTTCAATTCAAATGTTTTTTTTTGTTTTTTTTAGTTAATGAGGACTTTAACTCAATTTGGGGGAAAGGACTTGGTTAAAATTACTGTAATGATCCTCGTAACGTTCCTTCGAGTGCGTATTGATACCTAACTCTGTTTCCATCATAAAAATACAAAATAATGCCGTAAGATTTTTCACCAGTTTTTCGAACGATATATTAATCCACTTGGTCACAGAAAAGGTAGCCCGTGGGTCACCGGCGAGGGCGTGAAAACCCAATATCCACCGACCAACGTTCGGGCTGGGGGCACCGGTGAGGGCGTGAAAACCCAACATCCACCGCCCAACAGTCTGAGACCAAGTGAAGAATATCGGCCAACAGCGTTTTCTAAGTAGCTAATGGCCATGTTGACAAACCAGGAAATCTGTTGGAACTTCGTGTGAAACAGAGGCGCTGAATTTTAAACTCTAAAAATTAATATGGATCATGAAAGTAAAGAAAATTTTCGTATTACGAAACAGAGTTGGGGTAACTTTGAGAATTGTTTTGTGGAACAAAACTGTGTAACATGGGAGGAGTGTTACGAAGGGTTTTCATATCTTTATATTTATAGTTTTCCTGGTTTACCTTTTAAACTCAAGTCAGATTTAAATCAACATCGTTCCCAAACCGTTTCAGTTCAGCCAAGATTTAAAAGGAAATATTGTATCCGAATTCGGATCAAGTCCTAACGTAACGTTTAGAACTCGAGCGAGAGTTTGCGGTTAGACGGGAGGCAACAGGGAGATCAGTGAAAGGAGAGCAAGGCGGATTTGACGTCAGAGAAATAGTCTATAAAAAGGCTTTTCTAGTCATTTTCGAGGGAGATAGTTGGAGATCATAGCAGAGTGTGGTGAAGCTTGGAGGAGACAACACAAGAGTGAGTAAAGAACAATAAACGTGTCCTGAACCTGAACATAGCTAGAACCGTACGAACACATCTACGCCTTCGATAAGACGCTACCGTGTCGAAAGACTAAGTGATCAACTAAGTGAGCTGAAAGGAAGAGTCCTTCCTTTCAGGCCACTCGGTTGAGCGGCTAAGGCTAAGGCAGAAGCCTACAACAGTAAACCCTAACACCATACCTAAAACCTATTGTTTTACCCACAAGGTTAGTTTTCCCACAAGGTTTGTTTCCCCACAAGGTTTGTTTCCCCACAAGGTTTGTTTTCCCACAAGGTTTGTTTTCCCCCAAGGTTGGTTTTCCCGCAAGGTTGGTTTTCCCACAAGGTTTGTTTTCCCACTGTGTTGGTTTTCCCAAAAGGTTCGCTTTCCCACAAGGTTGGTTTTCCCACAAGGTTGGTTTTCCCGCAGGGTTGCTTTCCCCATAAGGTTTGTTTTCCCACTAGGTTGTGTTTCCCACTAGGTTGGTCTTCCCACAAGGTTTGTTTTCCCACAAGCTTTGTTCTCCCCCAAGGTTGGTTTTCCCGCAAGGTTGGTTTTCCCACAAGGTTTGTTTTCCCACTTTGTTGGTTTTCCCAAAAGGTTCGCTTTCCCGCAAGGTTGGTTTTCCCACAAGGTTTGTTTCCCCACAAGGTTTGTTTTCCCACAAGGTTTGTTTTCCCACAAGGTTGAATTTCCCGAAAGGTTAGTTTCCCCACAAGGTTGGTTTTCCCACAAGGTTGGTTTTCCCGCAGGGTTTGTTTTCCCACAAGGTTAGTTTTCCCGCAAGGTTTGTTTCCCCACAAGGTTTGTTTTCCCACAAGGATTGTTTTCTCACAAGGTTTGTTTTCCCACTAGGTTTGTTTCCCCACAAGGTTTGTTTTCCCACAAGGTTTGTTTTCCCCCAAGGTTGGTTTTCCCGCAAGGTTGGTTTTCCCACAAGGTTTGTTTTCCCACTGTGTGGTTTTCCCAAAAGGTTCGCTTTCCCACAAGGTTCGTTTTCCCACAAGGTTGGTTTTCCCACAAGGTTGGTTTTCCCGTAGGGTTGCTTTCCCCATAAGGTTGGTTTTCCCACAAGGTTTGTTTTCTCACAAGGTTTGTTTTCCCACTAGGTTGTTTTTCCCACTAGGTTGGTTTTCCGAAAAGGTTTGTTTTCCCACAAGCTTTGTTTTCCCCCAAGGTTGGTTTTCCCGCAAGGTTGGTTTTCCCACAAGGTTTGTTTTCCCACTGTGTTGGTTTTCCCAAAAGGTTCGTTTTCCCGGAAGGCTAGTTTTCCCACAAGGTTTGTTTCCCCACAATGTTTGTTTTCTCACAAGGTTTGTTTTCCCACAAGGTTGGTTTTCCCGAAAGGTTTGTTTCCCCACAAGGTTTGTTTTCCCACAAGGCTGGTTTTCCCGCTGGGTTTGTTTTCCCACAAGGTTAGTTTTCCCGCAAGGTTTCTTTTCCCACAAGGTTAGTTTTCCCACAAGGTTTGTTTCCCCACAAGGTTTGTTTCCCCACAAGGTTTGTTTTCCCACAAGGATTGTTTTCTCACAAGGTTTGTTTTCCCACTGTGTTGGTTTTCCCAAAAGGTTCGCTTTCCCGCAAGGTTCGCTTTCCCGCAAGGTTCGCTTTCCCACAAGGTTTGTTTTCCCACAAGCTTTGTTTTCCCCCAAGGTTGGTTTTCCCGCAAGGTTGGTTTTCCCACAAGGTTTGTTTTCCCACTTTGTTGGTTTTCCCAAAAGGTTCGCTTTCCCGCAAGGTTGGTTTTCCCACAAGGTTTGTTTCCCCACAAGGTTTGTTTTCCCACGAGGTTTGTTTTTCCACAAGGTTGGTTTTCCCGAAAGGTTTGTTTCCCCACAAGGTTGGTTTTCCCACAAGGTTGGTTTTACCGCAGGGTTTGTTTTCCCACAAGGTTAGTTTTCCCGCAAGGTTTGTTTCCCCACAAGGTTTGTTTTCCCACAAGGATTGTTTTCTCACAAGGTTTGTTTTCCCACTAGGTTTGTTTCCCCACAAGGTTTGTTTTCCCACAAGGTTTGTTTTCCCCCAAGGTTGGTTTTCCCGCAAGGTTGGTTTTCCCTCAAGGTTTGTTTTCCCACTGTGTTGGTTTTCCAAAAAGGTTCGCTTTCCCGCAAGGTTGGTTTTCCCCCAAGGTTGGTTTTCCCGCAGGGTTTGTTTTCCCACAAGGTTAGTTTTCCCGCAAGGTTTGTTTCCCCACAAGGTTTGTTTTCCCACAAGGTTTGTTTTCCCACTGTGTTGGTTTTCCCAAAAGGTTCGCTTTCCCACAAGGTTGGTTTTCCCACAAGGTTGGTTTTCCCACAAGGTTGGTTTTCCCGCAGGGTTGCTTTCCCCATCAGGATGGTTTTCCCACAAGGTTTGTTTTCTCACAAGGTTTTTTTTCCCACTAGGTTGTTTTTCCCACTAGGTTGGTTTTCCCACAAGGTTTGTTTTCCCACAAGCTTCGTTTTCCCCCAAGGTTGTTTTTTCCACTAGGTTGGTTTTCCCACAAGGTTTTTTTCCCACTGTGTTGGTTTTCCCAAAAGGTTCGCTTTCCCGCAAGGTTGGTTTTCCCACAAGGTTGGTTTTCCCGCAGGGTTTGTTTCCCCATATGGTTGGTTTTCCCACAAGGTTTGTTTTCTCACAAGGTTTGTTTTCCCACAAGGTTTGTTTTCCCACAAGGTTTGTTTTCCCACAAGGTTCGTTTTCCCGCAGGGTTTGTTTTCCCACAAGGTTAGTTTTCCCGAAAGGTTTGTTTCCCCACAAGGTTGGTTTTCCCACAAGGTTGGTTTTCCCGCAGGGTTTGTTTTCCCACAAGCTTTGTTTTCCCCCAAGGTTGGTTTTCCCGCAAGGTTGTTTTTCCCACAAGGTTTGTTTTCCCACTGTGTTGGTTTTCCCAAAAGGTTCGCTTTCCCGCAAGGTTGGTTTTCCCACAAGGTTTGTTTCCCCACAAGGTTTGTTTTCCCATAAGGTTTGTTTTCCCACAAGGTTTGTTTTCCCACAAGGTTTGTTTTCCCACAAGGTTTGTTTTCCCACAAGGTTGGTTTTCCCGCAAGGTTGGTTTTCCCACAAGGTTTGTGTTCCCACTGTGTTGGTTTTCCCAAAAGGTTCGCTTTCCCACAAGGTTTGTTTTCCCACAAGGTTTGTTTTGCCACAAGGTTGGTTTTCCAGAAAGGTTTGTTTCCCCACAAGGTTGGTTTTCCCACAAGGTTTGTTTTCCCGCAGGGTTTGTTTTCCCACAAGGTTAGTTTTCCCGCAAGGTTTGTTTTCCCACAAGGTTAGTTTTCCCACAAGGTTTGTTTCCCCACAAGGTTTGTTTCCCCACAAGGTTTGTTTTCCCACAAGGATTGTTTTCTCACAAGGTTTGTTTTCCCACTGTGTTGGTTTTCCCAAAAGGTTCACTTTCCCGCAAGGTTGGTTTTCCCACAAGGTTGGTTTTCCCGCAGGGTTTGTTTCCCCATAAGGTTGGTTTTCCCAAAAGGTTTGTTTTCTCACAAGGTTTGTTTTCCCACTAGATTGGTTTTCCCACAAGGTTTGTTTTCCCACAAGGTTTGTTTACCCACAAGGTTTGTTTTCCCCCAAGGTTGGTTTTCCCGCAAGGTTGGTTTTCCCATAAGGTTGGTTTTCCCACAAGGTTGGTTTTCCCGCAAGGTTAGTTTTCCCACAAGGTCTGATTTAACACAATGTTTGTTTTCCCACAAGGTTGGTTTTCCCGAAAGGTTTGTTTCCCCACAAGGTTGGTTTTCCCACAAGGTTGGTTTTCCCGCAGGGTTTGTTTTCCCACAAGGTTAGTTTTCCCGCAAGGTTTGTTTTCCCACAAGGTTGGTTTTCCCGAAAGGTTTGTTTCCCCACAAGGTTGGTTTTCCCACAAGGTTGGTTTTCCCGCAGGGTTTGTTTTCCCACAAAGTTTTCCCGCAAGGTTTGTTTCCCCACAAG
>JAKZAP010000195.1:0-59496 GCA_023053575.1 Branchinecta lynchi | reverse complement strand
CCCTGCGGGAAAACCAACCTTGTGGGAAAACCAACCTTGTGGGAAAGCGAACCTTTTGGGAAAACAAACACAGTGGGAAAACAAACCTTGTGGGAAAACCAACCTTGCGGGAAAACCAACCTTGGGGGAAAACAAACCTTGTGGGAAAACAAACCTTGTGGGGAAACAAACCTTGTGGGGAAACAAACCTTGTGGGAAAACTAACCTTGTGGGAAAACAAACCTTGTGGGAAAACCAACCTTGTCGGAAAGCGAACCTTTTGGGAAAACCAACACAGTGGGAAAACAAACCTTGTGGAAAAACAAACCTTGTGGGGAAACAGACCTTGCGGGAAAACTAACCTTGTGGGAAAACAAACCCTGCGGGAAAACCAACCTTGTGGGAAAACCAACCTTGTGGGGAAACAAACCTTGTGGGGAAACAAACCTTAAGGGAAAACTAACCTTGTGGGAAAACAAACCCTGCGGGAAAACCAACCTTGTGGGAAAAAAAAACCTTGTGGGGAAACAAACCTTTCGGGAAAACCAACCTTGTGGGAAAACAAACCTTGTGGGAAAACAAACCTTGTGGGGAAACAAACCTTGTGGGAAAACCAACCTTGCGGGAAAGCGAACCTTTTGGGAAAGAGAACCTTTTGGGAAAACCAACACAGTGGGAAAACAAACCTTTTGGGTAAACCAACCTTGCGGGAAAACCAACCTTGGGGGAAAACAAAGCTTGTGGGAAAACAAACCCTGCGGGAAAACCAACCTTGTGGGAAAATCAACCTTGTGGGGAAACAAACCTTTCTGGAAAACCAACCTTGTGGGAAAACAAACCTTGTGGGAAAACAAACCTTGTGGGAAAACAAAACTTGTGGGAAAACAAACCTTGTGGGAAAACAAACCTTGTGAGAAAACAAACCTTGTGGGGAAACAAACCTAGTGGGAAAACAAACCTTGTGAGAAAACAAACCTTGTGGGAAAACCAACCTTGCGGGAAAGCGAACCTTGCGGGAAAGCGAACCTTTTGGGGAAAACCAACACAGTGGGAAAACAAACCTTGTGAGAAAACAATCCTTGTGGGAAAACAAACCTTGTGGGGAAACAAACCTTGTGGGGAAACAAACCTTGTGGGAAAACTAACCTTGTGGGAAAACAAACCTTGCGGGAAAACTAACCTTGTGACAAAACAAACCCTGCGGGAAAACCAACCTTGTGGGAAAACCAACCTTGTGGAGAAACAAACCTTTCGGGAAAACAAACCTTGTGGGAAAACAAACCTTGTGGGAAAAGAAACCTTGTGGGAAAACAAACCTTGTGGGAAAACAAACCTTGTGAGAAAACAAACCTTGTGGGGAAACAAACCTTGGGGGAAAACCAACCTTGCGGGAAAGCGAACCTTTTGGGAAAACCAACACAGTGGGAAAACAAACCTTGTGGGAAAACCAACCTTGCGGGAAAACCAACCTTGGGGGAAAACAAAGCTTGTGGGAAAACAAACCTTGTTGGAAAACCAACCTAGTGGGAAAAACAACCTAGTGGGAAAACAAACCTTGTGAGAAAACAAACCTTGTGGGAAAACCAACCTTATGGGGAAAGCAGCCCTGCGGGAAAACCAACCTTGTGGGAAAACCAACCTTGTGGGAAAACCAACCTTTTGGGAAAGCGAACCTTTTGGGAAAACCAACACAGTGGGAAAACAAACCTTGTGGGAAAACAAACCTTGTGGGGAAACAAACCTTGCGGGAAAACTAACCTTGTGGGAAAACAAACCCTGCGGGAAAACTAACCTTGTGGGAAAACCAACCTTGTGGGGAAACAAAACTTTCGGGAAAACCAACCTTGTGGGAAAACAAACCTTGTGGGAAAACAAACCTTGTGGGGAAACAAACCTTGTGGGTAAACCAACCTTGCGGGAAAACCAACCTTGGGGGAAAGCAAAGCTTGTGGGAAAACAAACCTTGTGGGAAAACCAACCTAGTGGGAAAAACAACCTTGGGGGAAAACAAAGCTTGTGGGAAAACAAACCTAGTGGGAAAACCAGCCTAGTGGGAAAAACAACCTAGTGGGAAAACAAACCTTGTGAGAAAACAAACCTTGTGGGAAAACCAACCTTATGGGGAAAGCAACCCTGCGGGAAAACCAACCTTGTGGGAAAACCAACCTTGTGGGAAAACCAACCTTGTGGGAAAGCGAACCTTTTGGGAAAACCAACACAGTGGGAAAACAAACCTTGTGGGAAAACAAACCTTGTGGGGAAACAAACCTTGCGGGAAAACTAACCTTGTGGGAAAACAAACCCTGCGGGAAAACCAACCTTGGGGGAAAACAAAGCTTGTGGGAAAACAAACCTTGTGGGAAAACCAACCTAGTGGGAAAAACAACCTAGTGGGAAAACAAACCTTGTGAGAAAACAAACCTTGTGGGAAAACCAACCTTATGGGGAAAGCAACCCTGCGGGAAAACCAACCTTGTGGGAAAACCAACCTTGTGGGAAAACCAACCTTGTGGGAAAGCGAAGCTTTTGGGAAAACCAACACAGTGGGAAAACAAACCTTGTGGGAAAACAAACCATGTGGGGAAACAAACCTTGCGGGAAAACTAACCTTGTGGGAAAACAAAGCCTGCGGGAAAACCAACCTTGTGGGAAAACCAACCTTGTGGGGAAACAAACCTTTCGGGAAAACCAACCTTGTGGGAAAACAAACCTTGTGAGAAAACAAACATTGTGGGGGAAACAAACCTTGTGGGAAAACCAGCCTAGCGAACCTTTTGGGAAAACCAACCTTATGGGGAAAGCAACCCTGCGAAAAAACCAACCTTGTGGGAAAACCAACCTTGTGGGAAAACCAACCTTTTGGGAAAGCGAACCTTTTGGGAAAACCAACACAGTGGGAAATCAAACCTTGTGGGAAAACAAACCTTGCGGGAAAACTAACCTTGTGGGAAAACAAACCCTGCGGGAAAACAAACCTTGTGGGAAAACCAACCTTGTGGGGAAACAAACCTTTCTGGAATACCAACCTTGTGGCAAAACAAACCTTGTGGGAAAACAAACCTTGTGGGAAAACAAACCTTGTGAGAAAACAAACCTTGTGGGGAAACAAACCTAGTGGGAAAACATACCTTGTGAGAAAACAAACCTTGTGGGAAAACCAACCTTGCGGGATAGCGAACCTTGCGGGAAAGCGAACCTCTTGGGAAAACCAACACAGTGGGAAAACAAACCTTGTGAGAAAACAATCCTTGTGGGAAAACAAACCTTGTGGGGAAACAAACCTTGTGGGGAAACAAACCTTGTGGGAAAACTAACCTTGTGGGAAAACAAACCCTGCGGGAAAACCAGCCTTCTGGGAAAACCAACCTTGTGGGGAAACAAACCTTTCGGGAAAACCAACCTTGTGGGAAAACAAACCTTGTGAGAAAACAAACATTGTGGGGAAACAAACCTTGTGGGAAAACCAGCCTTGCGGGAAAGCGAACCTTTTGGGAAAACCAAGACAGTGGGAAAACAAACCTTGTGGGAAAACAAACCTTGTGGGGAAACAAACCTTGCGGGAAAACTAACCTTGTGGGAAAACAAACCCTGCGGGAAAACCAACCTTGTGGGGAAACGAACCTTGTGGGAAAACCAACCTTGTGAGAAAAACTAACGCTGTGGGGAAACAAACCTAGTGGGAAAACCAACCTTGGGGGAAAACAAACCTTGTGGGAAAACAAACCTTGTGGGGAAACAAACCTTATGGGAAAACCAACCTTGCGGGAAAACCAACCTTGGGGGAAAACAAACCTTGTGGGTAAACAAACCTTGTGAGAAAACAATCCTTGTGGGAAAACAAACCTTGTGGGGAAACAAACCTTGTGGGGAAACAAACCTTGTGGGAAAACTAACCTTGTGGGAAAACAAACCTTGCGGGAAAACTAACCTTGTGGGAAAACAAACCTTGTGGGAAAACCAACCTTGTGGGGAAACAAACCTTTCTGGAAAACCAACCTTGTGGCAAAACAAACCTTGTGGGAAAACAAACCTTGTGAGAAAACAAACCTTGTGGGGAAACAAACCTAGTGGGAAAACAAACCTTGTGAGAAAACAAACCTTGTGGGAAAACCAACCTTGCGGGAAAGCGAACCTTGCGGGAAAGCGAACCTCTTGGGAAAACCAACACAGTGGGAAAACAAACCTTGTGAGAAAACAATCCTTGTGGGAAAACAAACCTTGTGGGGAAACAAACCTTGTGGGGAAACAGACCTTGTGGGAAAATTAACCTTGTGGGAAAACAAACCTTGCGGGAAAACTAACCTTGTGGGAAAACAAACCCTGCGGGAAAACCAGCCTTGTGGGAAAACCAACCTTGTGGGGAAACAAACCTTTCGGGAAAACCAACCTTGTGGGAAAACAAACCTTGTGAGAAAACAAACATTGTGGGGAAACAAACCTTGTGGGAAAACCAGCCTAGCGAACCTTTTGGGAAAACCAACCTTATGGGGAAAGCAACCCTGCGGGAAAACCAACCTTGTGGGAAAACCAACCTTGTGGGAAAACCAACCTTTTGGGAAAGCGAACCTTTTGGGAAAACCAACACAGTGGGAAATCAAACCTTGTGGGAAAACATACCTTGTGGGGAAACAAACCTTGCGGGAAAACTAACCTTGTGGGAAAACAAACCCTGCGGGAAAACCAACCTTGTGGGAAAACCAACCTTGTGGGGAAACAAACCTTTCGGGAAAACCAACCTTGTGGGAAAACAAACCTTGTGGGAAAACAAACCTTGTGAGGAAACAAACCTTGTGGGAAAACCAACCTTGCGGGAAAGCGAAACTTTTGGGAAAACCAACACAGTGGGAAAACAAACCTTGTGAGAAAACAAACATTGTGGGGAAACAAACCTTGTGGGAAAACCAGCCTTGCGGGAAAGCGAACCTTTTGGGGAAACCAACCTTATGGGGAAAGCAACCCTGCGGGAAAACCAACCTTGTGGGAAAACCAACCTTGTGGGAAAACCAACCTTTTGGGAAAGCGAACCTTTTGGGAAAACCAACACAGTGGGAAAACAAACCTTGTGGGAAAACAAACCTTGTGGGGAAACAAACCTTGCGGGAAAACTAACCTTGTGGGAAAACAAACCCTGCGGGAAAACCAACCTTGTGGGAAAACCAACCTTGTGGGGAAACAAACCTTTCGGGAAAACCAACCTTGTGGGAAAACAAACCTTGTGGGAAAACAAACCTTGTGGGGAAACAAACCTTGTGGGAAAACCAACCTTGCGGGAAAGCGAACCTTTTGGGAAAACCAACACAGTGGGAAAACAAACCTTGTGGGTAAACCAACCTTGCGGGAAAACCAACCTTGGGGGAAAACAAAGCTTGTGGGAAAACAAACCTTGTGGGAAAACCAACCTAGTGGGAAAAACAACCTTGGGGGAAAACAAAGCTTGTGGGAAAACAAACCTTGTGGGAAAACCAACCTAGTGGGAAAAACAACCTAGTGGGAAAACAAACCTTGTGAGAAAACAAACCTTGTGGGAAAACCAACCTTATGGGGAAAGCAACCCTGCGGGAAAACCAACCTTGTGGGAAAACCAACCTTGTGGGAAAGCGAACCTTTTGGGAAAACCAACACAGTGGGAAAACAAAGCTTGTGGGAAAACAAACCTTGTGGGGAAACAAACCTTGCGGGAAAACTAACCTTGTGGGAAAACAAACCCTGCGGGAAAACCAACCTTGTGGGAAAACAAAGCTTGTGGGAAAACAAACCTCGTGGGAAAACCAACCTAGTGGGAAAAACAACCTAGTGGGAAAACAAACCTTGTGAGAAAACAAGCCTTGTGGGAAAACCAACCTTATAGGGAAAGCAACCCTGCGGGAAAACCAACCTTGTGCGAAAACAACCTTGGGGGAAAACAAACCTTGTGGTAAAACAAACCTTGTGGGAAAACAAACCTTGTGAGACAACAAACCTTGTGGGAAAACAAACCTAGTGGGAAAACAAACCTTATGAGAAAACAAACCTTGTGGGAAAACCAACCTTGCGGGAAAGCGAACCTTGCGGGAAAGCGAACCTCTTGGGAAAACCAACACATTGGGAAAACAAACCTTGTGAGAAAACGATCCTTGTGGGAAAACAAACCTTGTGGGGAAACAAACCTTGTGGGGAAACAATTCTTGTGGGAAAACAAACCTTGTGAGAAAACAAACCTTGTGGGGAAACAAACCTAGTGGGAAAACAAACCTTGTGAGAAAACAAACCTTGTGGGAAAACCAACCTTGCGGGAAAGCGAACCTTGCGGGAAAGCGAACCTCTTGGGAAAACCAACACAGTGGGAAAACAAACCTTGTGAGAAAACAATCCTTGTGGGAAAACAAACCTTGTGGGGAAACAAACCTTGTGGGGAAACAAACCTTGTGGGAAAACTAACCTTGTGGGAAAAAAAACCTTGTGGGGAAACAAACCTTGTGGGGAAACAAACCTTGTGGGAAAACAAACCTTGTGAGAAAACAATCCTTGTGGGAAAACAAACCTTGTGGGGAAACAAACCTTGTGGGGAAACAAACCTTGTGGGGAAAGAAACCTTGTGGGGAAACAAACCTTGTGGGAAAACAAACCTTGTGGGAAAACCAACCTTATGGGGAAAGCAACCCTGCGGGAAAACCAACCTTGTGGGAAAACCAACCTTGTGGGAAAACCAACCTTGTGGGAAAGCGAACCTTTTGGGAAAACCAACACAGTGGGAAAACAAACCTTGTGGGAAAACAAACCTTGTGGGGAAACAAACCTTGCGGGAAAACTAACCTTGTGGGAAAACAAACCCTGCGGGAAAACCAACCTTGGGGGAAAACAAAGCTTGTGGGAAAACCAACCTTGTGGGAAAGCGAACCTTTTGGGAAAACCAACACAGTGGGAAAACAAACCTTGTGGGAAAACAAACCTTGTGGGGAAACAAACCTTGCGGGAAAACTAACCTTGTGGGAAAACAAACCCTGCGGGAAAACCACCCTTGTGGGAAAACCAACCTTGCGGGGAAACAAACCTTTCGGGAAAACCAACCTTGTGGGAAAACAAACCTTGCGGGAAAACTAACCTTGTGGGAAAACAAACCCTGCGGGAAAACCAACCTTGTGGGAAAACCAACCTTGTGGGGAAACAAACCTTTCGGGAAAACCAACCTTGTGGGAAAACAAACATTGTGTTAAATCAGACCTTGTGGGAAAACTAACCTTGCGGGAAAACCAACCTTGTGGGAAAACCAACCTTATGGGAAAACCAACCTTGCGGGAAAACCAACCTTGGGGGAAAACAAACCTTCTGGGTAAACAAACCTTGTGGGAAAACAAACCTTGTGGGAAAACCAACCTAGTGGGAAAACAAACCTTGTGAGAAAACATACCTTTTGGGAAAACCAACCTTATGGGGAAACAAACCCTGCGGGAAAACCAACCTTGTGGGAAAACCAACCTTGCGGGAAAGCGAACCTTTGGGGAAAACCAACACAGTGGGAAAACAAACCTTGTGGGAAAACAATCCTTGTGGGAAAACAAACCTTGTGGGGAAACAAACCTTGTGGGGAAACAAACCTTGTTGGAAAACTAACCTTGTGGGAAAACAAACCTTGCGGGAAAACTAACCTTGTGGGAAAACAAACCCTGCGGGAAAACAAACCTTGTGGGAAAACCAACCTTGTGGGGAAACAAACCTTTCTGGAAAACCAACCTTGTGGCAAAACAAACCTTGTGGGAAAACAAGCCTTGTGGGAAAACAAACCTTGTGGGAAAACAAACCTTGTGAGAAAACAAACCTTGTGGGGAAACAAACCTAGTGGGAACACAAACCTTGTGAGAAAACAAACCTTGTTGGAAAACCAACCTTGCGGGAAAGCGAACCTTGCGGGAAAGCGAACCTCTTGGGAAAACCAACACAGTGGGAAAACAAACCTTGTGAGAAAACAATCCTTGTGGGAAAACAAACCTTGTGGGGAAACAAACCTTGTGGGGAAACAAACCTTGTGGGAAAACTAACCTTGTGGGAAAACAAACCTTGCGGGAAAACTAACCTTGTGGGAAAACAAACCCTGCGGGAAAACCAGCCTTGTGGGAAAACCAACCTTGTGGGGAAACAAACCTTTCGGGAAAACCAACCTTGTGGGAAAACAAACCTTGTGAGAAAACAAACATTGTGGGGAAACAAACCTTGTGGGAAAACCAGCCTTGCGGGAAAGCGAACCTTTTGGGAAAACCAACCTTATGGGGAAAGCAACCCTGCGGGAAAACCAACCTTGTGGGAAAACCAACCTTTTGGGAAAACCAACCTTTTGGGAAAGCGAACCTTTTAAGAAAACCAACACAGTGGGAAAACAAACCTTGTGGGAAAACAAACCTTGCGGGGAAACAAACCTTGCGGGAAAACTAACCTTGTGGAAAAAAAACCCTGCGGGAAAACCAACCTTGTGGGAAAACCAACCTTGTGGGGAAACAAACCTTTCGGGAAAACCAACCTTGTGGGAAAACAAACCTTGTGGGAAAACAAACCTTGGGGGAAACAAACCTTGTTTGAAAACCAACCTTGCGGGAAAGCGAACCTTTTGGGAAAACCAACACAGTGGGAAAACAAACCTTGTGGGTAAACCAACCTTGCGGGAAAACCAACCTTGGGGGAAAACAAAGCTTGTGGGAAAACAAACCTTGTGGGAAAACCAACCTAGTGGGAAAAACAACCTTGGGGGAAAACAAAGCTTGTGGGAAAACAAACCTTGTGGGAAAACCAACCTAGTGGGAAAAACAACCTAGTGGGAAAACAAACCTTGTGAGAAAACAAACCTTGTGGGAAAACCAACCTGATGGGGAAAGCAACCCTGCGGGAAAACCAACCTTGTGGGAAAACCAACCTTGTGGGAAAACCAACCTTGTGGGAAAGCGAACCTTTTGGGAAAACCAACACAGTGGGAAAACAAACCTTGTGGGAAAACAAACCTTGTGGGGAAACAAACCTTGCGGGAAAACTAACCTTGTGGGAAAACAAACCCTGCGGGAAAACCAACCTTGGGGGAAAACCAACCTTGTGGGGAAACAAACCTTTCGGGAAAACCAACCTTGTGGGAAAACAAACCTTGTGGGAAAACAAACCTTGTGGGGAAACAAACCTTGTGGGAAAACCAACCTTGCGGGAAAGCGAACCTTTTGGGAAAACCAACAAAGTGGGAAAACAAACCTTGTGGGAAAACCAACCTTGCGGGAAAACCAACCTTGGGGGAAAACAAAGCTTGTGGGAAAACAAACCTTGTGGGAAAGCGAACCTTGCGGGAAAGCGAACCTTTTGGGAAAACCAACACAGTGGGAAAACAAACCTTGTGAGAAAACAATCCTTGTGGGAAAACAAACCTTGTGGGGAAATAAACCTTGTGGGAAAACAAACCTTGTGGGGAAACAAACCTAGTTGGAAAACAAACCTTGTGAGAAAACATACCTTTTGGGAAAACAAACCTTGTGGGGAAACAAACCTTGCGGGAAAACTAACCTTGTGGGAAAACAAACCCTGCGGGAAAACCAACCTTGTGGGAAAACCAACCTTGCGGGAAAACCAACCTTGGGGGAAAACAAACCTTGTGGGAAAACAAACCTTGTGGGGAAACAAACCTAGTTGGAAAACAAACCTTGTGAGAAAACATACCTTTTGGGAAAACAAACCTTGTGGGGAAACAAACCTTGCGGGAAAACTAACCTTGTGGGAAAACAAACCCTGCGGGAAAACCAACCTTGTGGGAAAACCAACCTTGTGGGGAAACAAACCTTTCGGGAAAACCAACCTTGTGGGAAAACAAACCTTGTGGGAAAACAAACCTTGTGGGGAAACAAACCTTGTGGGAAAACCAACCTTGCGGGAAAGCGAACCTTTTGGGAAAACCAACAAAGTGGGAAAACAAACCTTGTGGGAAAACCAACCTTGCGGGAAAACCAACCTTGGGGGAAAACAAAGCTTGTGGGAAAACAAACCTTGTGGGAAAGCGAACCTTGCGGGAAAGCGAACCTTTTGGGAAAACCAACACAGTGGGAAAACAAACCTTGTGAGAAAACAATCCTTGTGGGAAAACAAACCTTGTGGGGAAATAAACCTTGTGGGGAAACAAACCTTGTGGGAAAACTAACCTTGTGGGAAAACAAACCTTGCGGGAAAACTAACCTTGTGGGAAAACAAACCCTGCGGGAAAACCAGCCTTGTGGGAAAACCAACCTTGTGGGGAAACAAACCTTTCGGGAAAACCAACCTTGTGGGAAAACAAACCTTGTGAGAAAACAAACATTGTGGGGAAACAAACCTTGTGGGAAAACCAGCCTTCCGGGAAAGCGAACATTTTGGGAAAACCAACACAGTGGGAAAACAAACCTTGTGGGAAAACCAACCTTGCGGGAAAACCAACCTTGGGGGAAAACAAAGCTTGTGGGAAAACAAACCTTTTCGGAAAACCAACCTAGTGGGAAAAACAACCTAGTGGGAAAACAAACCTTGTGAGAAAACAAACCTTGTGGGAAAACCAACCTTATGGGGAAAGCAACCCTGCGGGAAAACCAACCTTGTGGGAAAACCAACCTTGTGGGAAAACGAACCTTGTGGGAAAGCGAACCTTTTGGGAAAACCAACACAGTGGGAAAACAAACCTTGTGGGAAAACCAACCTTGCGGGAAAACAAACCTTGGGGGAAAACAAACCTTGTGGGAAAATAAAACCAACCTTGCGGGAAAGCGAACCTTTTGGGAAAACCAACAAAGTGGGAAAACAAACCTTGTGGGAAAACCAACCTTGCGGGAAAACCAACCTTGGGGGAAAACAAAGCTTGTGGGAAAAAAAACCTTGTGGGAAAGCGAATCTTGCGGGAAAGCGAACCTTTTGGGAAAACCAACACAGTGGGAAAACAAACCTTGTGAGAAAACAATCCTTGTGGGAAAACAAACCTTGTGGGGAAACAAACCTTGTGGGGCAACAAACCTTGTGGGAAAACTAACCTTGTGGGAAAACAAACCTTGCGGGAAAACTAACCTTGTGGGAAAACAAACCCTGTGGGAAAACCAGCCTTGTGGGAAAACCAACCTTGTGGGGAAACAAACCTTTCGGGAAAACCAACCTTGTGGGAAAACAAACCTTGTGAGAAAACAAACATTGTGGGGAAACAAACCTTGTGGGAAAACCAGCCTTGCGGGAAAGCGAACCTTTTGGGAAAACCAACACAGTGGGAAACCAACCTTGGGGGAAAACAAACCTTGTGGGAAAGCAAACCTTGTGGGGAAACAAACCTAGTGGGAAAACAAACCTTGTGAGAAAAAAATCCTTGTGGGAAAACAAACCTTGGGGGGAAACAAACCTTGCGGGGAAACTAACCTTGTGGGAAAACAAACCCTGCGGGAAAACCAACCCTGTGGGAAAACCAACCTTGTGGGGAAACAAACCTTTCGGGAAAACAAACCTTGTGGGAAAACAAACCTTGTGGGAAAACAAACCTTGTGGGAAAACAAACCTTATGGGGAAAGAAACCCTGCGGGAAAACAAACCTTGTGGGAAAACCAACCTTGTGGGAAAGCGAACCTTTTGGGAAAACCAACACAGTGGGAACACAAACCTTGTGGGAAAACCAACCTTGCGGGAAAACCAACCTTGTGGGAAAACAAACCTTGTGGGAAAACAAACCTTGTTTGAAAACAAACCTTGTGGGAAAACAAACCTTATGGGAAAACAAACCTTGTGGGGAAACAAACCTTGTGGGAAAACCAACCTTGCGGGAAAGCGAACCTTTTGGGAAAACCAACACAGTGGGAAAACAAACCTTGTGGGAAAACCAACCTTGCGGGAAAACCAACCTTGGGGGAAAACAAAGCTTGTGGGAAAACAAACCTTGTGGGAAAACCAACCTAGTGGGAAAAAACAACCTAGTGGGAAAACAAACCTTGATAGAAAACAAACCTTGTGGGAAAACCAACCTTATGGGGAAAGCAACCCTGCGGGAAAACCAACCTTGTGGGAAAACCAACCTTGTGGGAAAGTGAACCTTTTGGGAAAACCAACACAGTGGGAAAACAAACCTTGTGGGAAAACCAACCTTGCGGGAAAACCAACCTTGGGGGAAAACAAACCTTGTGGGAAAACAAACCTTGTGGGGAAACAAACCTAGTGGGAAAACAAACCTTGTGACAAAACAAACCTTGTGGGAAAACCAACCTTATGGGGAAAGAAACCCTGCAGGAAAACCAACCTTGTGGGAAAACCAACCTTGTGGGAAAGCGAACCTTTTGGGAAAACAAACCTTGTGGGAAAACAAACCTTGTGAGAAAACAAAGCTTGTGAGAAAACAAACCTTGTGGGAAAACCAACCTTATGGGGAAAGAAACCTTGTGGGGAAACAAACCTTTCGGGAAAACCAACCTTGTGGGAAAACAAACCTTGTGGGAAAACAAACCTTGTGGGAAAACAAACCTTGTGGGAAAACAAACCTTATGGGAAAACAAACCTTGCGGGGAAACAAACCTTGTGGGAAAACCAACCTTGCGGGAAAGCGAACCTTTTGGGAAAACCAACACAGTGGGAAAACAAACCGTGTGGGAAAACCAACCTTGCGGGAAAACCAACCTTGGGGGAAAACAAAGCTTGTGGGAAAACAAACCTTGTGGGAAAACCAACCTAGTGGGAAAAACAACCTAGTGGGAAAACAAACCTTGTGAGAAAACAAATCTTGTGGGAAAACCAACCTTATGGTGAAAGCAACCCTGCGGGAAAACCAACCTTGTGGGAAAACCAACCTTGTGGGAAAGCGAACCTTTTGGGAAAACCAACACAGTGGGAAAACAAACCTTGTGGGAAAACCAACCATGCGGGAAAACCAACCTTTGGGGAAAACAAACCTTGTGGGAAAACACACCTTGTGGGGAAACAAACCTAGAGGGAAAACAAACCTTGTGAGAAAACAACCCTTGTGGGAAAACAAACCTTGTGGGGAAACGAACCTTTCGGGGAAACTAACCTTGTGGGAAAACAAACCCTGCGGGAAAACGAACCTTGTGGGAAAACCAATCTTATGGGGAAACAAACCCTGCGGGAAAACCAACCTTGTGGGAAAACCAACCTTGCGGGAAAACCAACCTTGTGGGAAAGCGAACCTTTTGGGAAAACCAACACAGTGGGAAAACAAACCTTGTGGGAAAACCAACCATGCGGGAAAACCAACCTTTGGGGAAAACAAACCTTGTGGGAAAACACACCTTGTGAGGAAACAAACCTTGTGGGAAAACAAACCCTGCGGGAAAACGAACCTTGTGGGAAAACCAATCTTATGGGGAAACAAACCCTGCGGGAAAACCAACCTTGTGGGAAAACCAACCTTGCGGGAAAGCGAACCTTTTGGGAAAACCAACACAGTGGGAAAACAAACCTTGTGAGAAAACAATCCTTGTGGGAAAACAAACCTTGTGGGGAAACAAACCTTGTGGGGAAACAAACCTTGTGGGAAAACAAACCCTGCGGGAAAACCAACCTTGTGGGAAAACCAACCTTGTGGGGAAACAAACCTTTCGGGAAAACAAACCTTGTGGGAAAACAAACCTTGTGGGAAAACAAACCTTTTCGGAAAACCAACCTAGTGGGAAAAACAACCTAGTGGGAAAACAAACCTTGTGAGAAAACAAACCTTGTGGGAAAACCAACCTTATGGGGAAAGCAACCCTGCGGGAAAACCAACCTTGTGGGAAAACCAACCTTGTGGGAAAACGAACCTAGAATAGAATAGAATAGAATAGAATTTTATTTTTCAGAAGTATCTGTCACAGCGTTACCGCCGAATTTGACCTTTTCGTCATACAAAATGAGGAATCACATAACACTTTGTCACGAAGGTAAAAAAAACACTAAAAAGGACTAACTTATCGGTTATTGTACAACTCAACAAATGCTGGAACAAAACTCCTTCTATATCTTTCGTGAAGAGGGGCCACAGGGGCTAGTTTGGGGATTTTCTGGGATTTCTCTCGCTGGGGTCTAGTACGTACAGGAGAATAGGGGGGTGGGAGAATATAACGTAATCGGGGAACAGATAGGGTTTTGATACCGAAATCGATGCTAAGGCGAGTTCGTCTCTCTTCCAGGGTAGCGAGTCTGAACCTTTTTAGTAGGTAACTGTAGGGCACTTTACCCTCCCCGTTAATAATCATGAGGGCCCTTTTTTGAATGTTCTCGATACGGTATGTGTGTTCTGAAGAGAGCCCGAAGTGCCAGACAGGACAAGCGGATTCAAGAATAGGTCTGATAAAACTAATGTAAATTTGAAGGAGGTCTTTAGGAGGGCAAGAAAATTTTATAAGTAGTTTCAAAACGGCAATACAGGGGGAGGCTTGTTTTAAAATATTTTTGATGTGGGCATCCCATTTTAGATCATTGGTTAAAGTAACTCCGAGTAGTTTAATTTTTTTAACGGAGATTTCTGGGGGAATGGGGTCAAGAAAGGCTGGGGTAGATTTTAAAAAGTTAATTGTCATAATTGAAGATTTCTTGGAGTTTACTTTCATTTGCGACAGAGCAGCTTCCTGGGTGATGTCATCCAGAATGGTCATTGCTGAGCTCTTGATATTTCGCCGGCAAATCTCAAGAGCTGAAAGGTCGTCAACATATTTCCATCGGTCAGGGTACTCGGATATAAGACTATTGATCATAATTAAAAATAAAATCGGACCTAGTAAAGTACCTTGGGGAACACCACAAAAAATAGGGAGTGGTTCAGAAAAAACATTATTATATTTGACAATTTGTGATCGATTTGTCAAAAAGGAAACTAAAATCTTTATCAAAAAATGACTAACTTTAAACTCTGAAAGCAACTTTTCAACAAGAATATTATGATCAATAAGACCTTGTGGGAAAGCGAACCTTTTGGGAAAACCAACACAGTGGGAAAACAAACCTTGTGGGAAAACCAAACTTGCGGGAAAACCAACCTTGGGGGAAAACAAACCTTGTGGGAAAATAAAACCAACCTTGCGGGAAAGCGAACCTTTTGGGAAAACCAACAAAGTGGGAAAACAAACCTTGTGGGAAAACCAACCTTGCGGGAAAACCAACCTTGGGGGAAAACAAAGCTTGTGGGAAAAAAAACCTTGTGGGAAAGCGAATCTTGCGGGAAAGCGAACCTTTTGGGAAAACCAACACAGTGGGAAAACAAACCTTGTGAGAAAACAATCCTTGTGGGAAAACAAACCTTGTGGGGAAACAAACCTTGTGGGGCAACAAACCTTGTGGGAAAACTAACCTTGTGGGAAAACAAACCTTGCGGGAAAACTAACCTTGTGGGAAAACAAACCCTGCGGGAAAACCAGCCTTGTGGGAAAACCAACCTTGTGGGGAAACAAACCTTTCGGGAAAACCAACCTTGTGGGAAAACAAACCTTGTGAGAAAACAAACATTGTGGGGAAACAAACCTTGTGGGAAAACCAGCCTTGCGGGAAAGCGAACCTTTTGGGAAAACCAACACAGTGGGAAACCAACCTTGGGGGAAAACAAACCTTGTGGGAAAACAAACCTTGTGGGGAAACAAACCTAGTGGGAAAACAAACCTTGTGAGAAAAAAATCCTTGTGGGAAAACAAACCTTGGGGGGAAACAAACCTTGCGGGGAAACTAACCTTGTGGGAAAACAAACCCTGCGGGAAAACCAACCCTGTGGGAAAACCAACCTTGTGGGGAAACAAACCTTTCGGGAAAACAAACCTTGTGGGAAAACAAACCTTGTGGGAAAACAAACCTTGTGGGAAAACAAACCTTATGGGGAAAGCAACCCTGCGGGAAAACAAACCTTGTGGGAAAACCAACCTTGTGGGAAAGCGAACCTTTTGGGAAAACCAACACAGTGGGAACACAAACCTTGTGGGAAAACCAACCTTGCGGGAAAACCAACCTTGTGGGAAAACAAACCTTGTGGGAAAACAAACCTTGTTTGAAAACAAACCTTGTGGGAAAACAAACCTTATGGGAAAACAAACCTTGTGGGGAAACAAACCTTGTGGGAAAACCAACCTTGCGGGAAAGCGAACCTTTTGGGAAAACCAACACAGTGGGAAAACAAACCTTGTGGGAAAACCAACCTTGCGGGAAAACCAACCTTGGGGGAAAACAAAGCTTGTGGGAAAACAAACCTTGTGGGAAAACCAACCTAGTGGGAAAAAACAACCTAGTGGGAAAACAAACCTTGTGAGAAAACAAACCTTGTGGGAAAACCAACCTTATGGGGAAAGCAACCCTGCGGTTAAACCAACCTTGTGGGAAAACCAACCTTGTGGGAAAGCGAACCTTTTGGGAAAACCAACACAGTGGGAAAACAAACCTTGTGGGAAAACCAACCTTGCGGGAAAACCAACCTTGGGGGAAAACAAACCTTGTGGGAAAACAAACCTTGTGGGGAAACAAACCTAGTGGGAAAACAAACCTTGTGAGAAAACAAACCTTGTGGGAAAACCAACCTTATGGGGAAAGAAACCCTGCAGGAAAACCAACCTTGTGGGAAAACCAACCTTGTGGGAAAGCGAACCTTTTGGGAAAACAAACCTTGTGGGAAAACAAACCTTGTGGGAAAACAAACCTTGTGAGAAAACAAACCTTGTGGGAAAACCAACCTTATGGGGAAAGAAACCTTGTGGGGAAACAAACCTTTCGGGAAAACCAACCTTGTGGGAAAACAAACCTTGTGGGAAAACAAACCTTGTGGGAAAACAAACCTTGTGGGAAAACAAACCTTATGGGAAAACAAACCTTGCGGGGAAACAAACCTTGTGGGAAAACCAACCTTGCGGGAAAGCGAACCTTTTGGGAAAACCAACACAGTGGGAAAACAAACCGTGTGGGAAAACCAACCTTGCGGGAAAACCAACCTTGGGGGAAAACAAAGCTTGTGGGAAAACAAACCTTGTGGGAAAACCAACCTAGTGGGAAAAACAACCTAGTGGGAAAACAAACCTTGTGAGAAAACAAATCTTGTGGGAAAACCAACCTTATGGTGAAAGCAACCCTGCGGGAAAACCAACCTTTGGGGAAAACAAACCTTGTGGGAAAACACACCTTGTGGGGAAACAAACCTAGAGGGAAAACAAACCTTGTGAGAAAACATCCCTTGTGGGAAAACAAACCTTGTGGGGAAACGAACCTTTCGGGGAAACTAACCTTGTGGGAAAACAAACCCTGCGGGAAAACGAACCTTGTGGGAAAACCAATCTTATGGGGAAACAAACCCTGCGGGAAAACCAACCTTGTGGGAAAACCAACCTTGCGGGAAAACCAACCTTGTGGGAAAGCGAACCTTTTGGGAAAACCAACACAGTGGGAAAACAAACCTTGTGGGAAAACCAACCATGCGAGAAAACCAACCTTTGGGGAAAACAAACCTTGTGGGAAAACACACCTTGTGAGGAAACAAACCTAGTGGGAAAACAAACCTTGTGAGAAAACAACCCTTGTGGGAAAACAAACCTTGTGGGGAAACAAACCTTTCGGGGAAACTAACCTTGTGGGAAAACAAACCCTGCGGGAAAACGAACCTTGTGGGAAAACCAACCTTATGGGGAAACAAACCCTGCGGGAAAACCAACCTTGTGGGAAAACCAACCTTGCGGGAAAGCGAACCTTTTGGGAAAACCAACACAGTGGGAAAACAAACCTTGTGAGAAAACAATCCTTGTGGGAAAACAAACCTTGTGGGGAAACAAACCTTGTGGGGAAACAAACCTTGTGGGAAAACAAACCCTGCGGGAAAACCAACCTTGTGGGAAAACCAACCTTGTGGGGAAACAAACCTTTCGGGAAAACAAACCTTGTGGGAAAACAAACCTTGTGGGAAAACAAACCTTGTGGGAAAACAAACCTTATGGGAAAACAAACCTTGTGGGGAAACAAACCTTGTGGGAAAACCAACCTTGCGGGAAAGCGAACCTTTTGGGAAAACCAACACAGTGGGAAAACAAACCTTGTGGGAAAACCAACCTTGCGGGAAAACCAACCTTGGGGAAAACAAAGCTTGTGGGAAAACAAACCCTGCGGGAAAACCAACCTTGTGGGAAAACCAACCTTGTGGGGAAACAAACCTTTCGGGAAAACTAACCTTGTGGGAAAACCAACCTTTGGGGAAAACAAACCTTGTGGGAAAACACACCTTGTGGGAAAACCAACCTTGCGGGAAAACCAACCTTTGGGGAAAACAAACCTTGTGGGAAAACACACCTTGTGAGGAAACAAACCTAGTGGGAAAACAAACCTTGTGAGAAAACAATCCTTGTGGGAAAACCAACCTTGCGGGAAAACCAACCTTGGGGAAAACAAAGCTTGTGGGAAAACAAACCCTGCGGGAAAACCAACCTTGTGGGAAAACCAACCTTGTGGGGAAACAAACCTTTCGGGAAAACTAACCTTGTGGGAAAACCAACCTTTGGGGAAAACAAACCTTGTGGGAAAACACACCTTGTGGGAAAACCAACCTTGCGGGAAAACCAACCTTTGGGGAAAAGAAACCTTGTGGGAAAACAAACCTTGTGGGGAAACAAACCTAGTGGGAAAACAAACCTTGTGAGAAAACAATCCTTGTGGGAAAAAAAACCTTGGGGGGAAACAAACCTTGCGGGGAAACTAACCTTGTGGGAAAACAAACCCTGTGGGAAAACCAACCTTGACCAACCAACCTTGAAAACCAACCTTGTGGGAAAACCAACCTTTTGGGGAAACAAACCTTTCGGGAAAACTAACCTTGTGGGAAAACAAACCCTGCGGGAAAACGAACCTTGTGGGAAAACAAACCTTGTGGGAAAACAAACCTTGTGGGAAAACAAACCTTGTGAGAAAACAAACCTTGTGGGAAAACAAACCTTATGGGGAAACAAACCCTGCGGGAAAACCAACCTTGTGGGAAAACCAACCTTGCGGGAAAGCGAACCTTTTGGGAAAACCAACACAGTGGGAAAAAAACCTTGTGGGAAAACCAACCTTGCGGGAAAACCAACCTTGGGGGAAAAGAAACCTTGTGGGAAAACAAACCTTGTGGGGAAACAAACCTAGTGGGAAAACAAACCTTGTGAGAAAACAATCCTTGTGGGAAAACAAACCTTGGGGGGAAACAAACCTTGCGGGGAAACTAACCTTGTGGGAAAACAAACCCTGCGGGAAAACCAACCTTGTGGGGAAACAAACCTTTCGGGAAAACTAACCTTGTGGGAAAACAAACCCTGCGGGAAAACGAACCTTGTGGGAAAACAAACCTTGTGGGAAAACAAACCTTGTGGGAAAACAAACCTTGTGAGAAAACAAACCTTGTGGGAAAACCAACCTTATGGGGAAACAAACCCTGCGGGAAAACCAACCTTGTGGGAAAACCAACCTTGCGGGAAAGCGAACCTTTTGGGAAAACCAACACAGTGGGAAAACAAACCTTGTGAGAAAACAATCCTTGTGGGAAAACAAACCTTGTGGGGAAACAAACCTTGTGGGGAAACAAACCTTGTGGGAAAACTAGCCTTGTGGGAAAACAAACCTTGTGGGAAAACCAACCTTATGGGGAAAGCAACCCTGCGGGAAAACCAACCTTATGGGAAAACCAACCTTGTGGGAAAGCGAACCTTTTGGGAAAACCAACACAGTGGGAACACAAACCTTGTGGGAAAACCAACCTTGCGGGAAAACCAACCTTGTGGGAAAACAAACCTTGTGGGAAAACAAACCTTGTGGAAAAACAAACCTTGTGGGAAAACAAACCTTATGGGAAAACAAACCTTGTGGGGAAACAAACCTTGTGGGAAAACCAACCTTGCGGGAAAGCGAACCTTTTGGGAAAACCAACACAGTGGGAAAACAAACCTTGTGGGAAAACCAACCTTGCGGGAAAATCAACCTTGGGGGAAAACAAAGCTTGTGGGAAAACAAACCTTGTGGGAAAACCAACCTAGAGGGAAAAAACAACCTAGTGGGAAAACAAACCTTGTGAGAAAACAAACCTTGTGGGAAAACCAACCTTATGGGGAAAGCAACCCTGCGGGAAAACCAACCTTGTGGGAAAACCAACCTTGTGGGAAAGCGAACCTTTTGGGAAAACCAACACAGTGGGAAAACAAACCTTGTGGGAAAACCAACCTTGCGGGAAAACCAACCTTGGGGTAAAACAAACCTTGTGGGAAAACAAACCTTGTGGGGAAACAAACCTAGTGGGAAAACAAACCTTGTGAGAAAACAAACCTTGTGGGAAAACCAACATTATGGGGAAAGAAACCCTGCGGGAAAACCAACCTTGTGGGAAAACCAACCTTGTGGGAAAGCGAACCTTTTGGGAAAACAAACCTTGTGGGAAAACAAACCTTGTGGGAAAACAAACATTGTGAGAAAACAAACCTTGTGGGAAAACCAACCTTATGGGGAAAGAAACCTTGTGGGGAAACAAACCTTTCGGGAAAACCAACCTTGTGGGAAAACAAACCTTGTGGGAAAACAAACCTTGTGGGAAAACAAACCTTGTGGGGAAACAAACCTTTCGGGAAAACCAACCTTGTGGGAAAACCAACCTTGCGGGAAAACCAACCTTGCGGGAAAACAAACCTTGTGGGGAAACAAACCTAGTGGGAAAACAAACCTTGTGAGAAAACAATCCTTGTGGGAAAACAAACCTTGGGGGGAAACAAACCTTGCGGGGAAACTAACCTTGTGGGAAAATAAACCCTGCGGGAAAACCAACCTTGTGGGAAAACCAACCTTGTGGGGAAACAAACCTTTCGGGAAAACTAACCTTGTGGGAAAACCAACCTTGTGGGAAAGCGAACCTTTTGGGAAAACCAACACAGTGGGAACACAAACCTTGTGGGAAAACCAACCTTGCGGGAAAACCAACCTTGTGGGAAAACAAACCTTGTGGGAAAACAAACCTTGTGGAAAAACAAACCTTGTGGGAAAACAAACCTTATGGGAAAACAAACCTTGTGGGGAAACAAACCTTGTGGGAAAACCAACCTTGCGGGAAAGCGAACCTTTTGGGAAAACCAACACAGTGGGAAAACAAACCTTGTGGGAAAACCAACCTTGCGGGAACACCAACCTTGGGGGAAAACAAAGCTTGTGGGAAAACAAACCTTGGGGGAAAACCAACCTAGAGGGAAAAAACAACCTAGTGGGAAAACAAACCTTGTGAGAAAACAAACCTTGTGGGAAAACCAACCTTATGGGGAAAGCAACCCTGCGGGAAAACCAACCTTGTGGGAAAACCAACCTTGTGGGAAAGCGAACCTTTTGGGAAAACCAACACAGTGGGAAAACAAACCTTGTGGGAAAACCAACCTTGCGGGAAAACCAACCTTGGGGTAAAACAAACCTTGTGGGAAAACAAACCTTGTTTGGAAACAAACCTAGTGGGAAAACAAACCTTGTGAGAAAACAAACCTTGTGGGAAAACCAACATTATGGGGAAAGAAACCCTGCGGGAAAACCAACCTTGTGGGAAAACCAACCTTGTGGGAAAGCGAACCTTTTGGGAAAACAAACCTTGTGGGAAAACAAACCTTGTGGGAAAACAAACATTGTGAGAAAACAAACCTTGTGGGAAAACCAACCTTACGGGGAAAGAAACCTTGTGGGGAAACAAACCTTTCGGGAAAACCAACCTTGTGGGAAAACAAACCTTGTGGGAAAACAAACCTTGTGGGAAAACAAACCTTGTGGGAAAACAAACCTTATGGGAAAACAAACCTTGCGGGGAAACAAACCTTGTGGGAAAACCAACCTTGCGGGAAAGCGAACCTTTTGGGAAAACCAACACAGTGGGAAAACAAACCGTGTGGGAAAACCAACCTTGCGGGAAAACCAACCTTGGGGGAAAACAAAGCTTGTGGGAAAATAAACCTTGTGGGAAAACCAACCTAGTGGGAAAAACAACCTAGTGGGAAAACAAACCTTGTGAGAAAACAAACCTTGTGGGAAAACCAACCTTATGGTGAAAGCAACCCTTCGGGAAAACCAACCTTGTGGGAAAACCAACCTTGTGGGAAAGCGAACCTTTTGGGAAAACCAACACAGTGGGAAAACAAACCTTGTGGGAAAACCAACCATGCGGGAAAACCAACCTTTGGGGAAAACAAACCTTGTGGGAAAACACACCTTGTGGGGAAACAAACCTAGTGGGAAAACAAACCTTGTGAGAAAACAACCCTTGTGGGAAAACAAACCTTGTGGGGAAACAAACCTTTCGGGGAAACTAACCTTGTGGGAAAACAAACCCTGCGGGAAAACGAACCTTGTGGGAAAACCAATCTTATGGGGAAACAAACCCTGCGGGAAAACCAACCTTGTGGGAAAACCAACCTTGCGGGAAAGCGAACCTTTTGGGAAAACCAACACAGTGGGAAAACAAACCTTGTGAGAAAACAATCCTTGTGGGAAAACAAACCTTGTGGGGAAACAAACCTTGTGGGGAAACAAACCTTGTGGGAAAACTAACCTTGTGGGAAAACAAACCTTGCGGGAAAACTAACCTTGTGGGAAAACAAACCCTGCGGGAAAACCAACCTTGTGGGAAAACCAACCTTGTGGGGAAACAAACCTTTCGGGAAAACAAACCTTGTGGGAAAACAAACCTTGTGGGAAAACAAACCTTGTGGGAAAACAAACCTTATGGGGAAAGCAACCCTGCGGGAAAACCAACCTTGTGGGAAAACCAACCTTGTGGGAAAGCGAACCTTGTGGGAAAACCAACACAGTGGGAAAACAAACCTTGTGGGAAAACCAACCATGCGGGAAAACCAACCTTTGGGGAAAACAAACCTTGTGGGAAAACACACCTTGTGAGGAAACAAACCTAGTGGGAAAACAAACCTTGTGAGAAAACAACCCTTGTGGGAAAACAAACCTTGTGGGGAAACAAACCTTTCGGGGAAACTAACCTTGTGGGAAAACAATCCCTGCGGGAAAACCAACCTTATGGGGAAAGCAACCCTGCGGGAAAACCAACCTTATGGGAAAACCAACCTTGTGGGAAAGCGAACCTTTTGGGAAAACCAACACAGTGGGAAAACAAACCTTGTGGGAAAACCAACCATGCGGGAAAACCAACCTTTGGGGAAAACAAACCTTGTGAGAAAACAACCCTTGTGGGAAAACAAACCTTGTGGGGAAACAAACCTTTTCTTGAAAACTAGCCTTGTGGGAAAACAAACCTTGTGGGAAAACCAACCTTATGGGAAAACCAACCTTGTGGGAAAGCGAACCTTTTGGGAAAACCAACACAGTGGGAAAAAAACCTTGTGGGAAAACCAACCTTGCGGGAAAACCAACCTTGGGGGAAAACAAACCTTGTGGGGAAACAAACCTAGTGGGAAAACAAACCTTGTGCGAAAAAAATCCTTGTGGGAAAACAAACCTTGGGGGGAAACAAACCTTGCGGGGAAACTAACCTTGTGGGAAAACAAACCCTGCGGGAAAACCAACCTTGTGGGAAAACCAACCTTGTGGGGAAACAAACCTTTCGGGAAAACTAACCTTGTGGGAAAACAAACCCTGCGGGGAAACGAACCTTGTGGGAAAACAAACCTTGTGGGAAAACAAACCTTGTGGGAAAACAAACCTTGTGAGAAAACAAACCTTGTGGGAAAACCAACCTTGTGGGAAAGCGAACCTTTTGGGAAAACCAACACAGTGGGAACACAAACCTTGTGGGAAAACCAACCTTGCGGGAAAACCAACCTTGTGGGAAAACAAACCTTGTGGGAAAACAAACCTTGTGGGAAAACCAACCTTGCGGGAAAGCGAACCTTTTGGGAAAAACCAACACAGTGGGAAAACAAACCTTGTGGGAAAACCAACCTTGCGGGAAAACCAACCTTGGGGGAAAACAAAGCTTGTGGGAAAACAAACCTTGTGGGAAAACCAACCTAGTGGGAAAAAACAACCTAGTGGGAAAACAAACCTTGTGAGAAAACAAACCTTGTGGGAAAACCAACCTTATGGGGAAAGCAACCCTGCGGGAAAACCAACCTTGTGGGAAAGCGAACCTTTTTGGAAAACCAACACAGTGGGAAAAGAAACCTTGTGGGAAAACCAACCTTGCGGGAAAACCAACCTTGGGGGAAAACAAACCTTGTGGGAAAACAAACCTTGTGGGGAAACAAACCTAGTGGGAAAACAAACCTTGTGAGAAAACAAACCTTGTGGGAAAACCAACCTTATGGGGAAAGAAACCCTGTGGGAAAACCAACCTTGTGGGAAAACCAACCTTGTGGGAAAGCGAACCTTTTGGGAAAACAAACCTTGTGGGAAAACAAACCTTGTGGGAAAACAAACCTTGTGAGAAAACAAACCTTGTGGGAAAACCAACCTTATGGGGAAAGAAACCTTGTGGGGAAACAAACCTTTCGGGAAAACCAACCTTGTGGGAAAACAAACCTTGTGGGAAAACAAACCTTGTGGGAAAACAAACCTTATGGGAAAACAAACCTTATGGGAAAACAAACCTTGCGGGGAAACAAACCTTGTGGGAAAACCAACCTTGCGGGAAAGCGAACCTTTTGGGAAAACCAACACAGTGGGAAAACAAACCGTGTGGGAAAACCAACCTTGCGGGAAAACCAACCTTGGGGGAAAACAAAGCTTGTGGGAAAACAAACCTTGTGGGAAAACCAACCTAGTGGGAAAAACAACCTAGTGGGAAAACAAACCTTGTGAGAAAACAAACCTTGTGGGAAAACCAACCTTATGGTGAAAGCAACCCTGCGGGAAAACCAACCTTGTGGGAAAACCAACCTTGTGGGAAAGCGAACCTTTTGGGAAAACCAACACAGTGGGAAAACAAACCTTGTGGGAAAACCAACCATGCGGGAAAACCAACCTTTGGGGAAAACAAACCTTGTGGGAAAACACACCTTGTGGTGAAACAAACCTAGTGGGAAAACAAACCTTGTGAGAAAACAACCCTTGTGGGAAAACAAACCTTGGTTTTCCCAAAAGGTTCGCTTTCCCACAAGGTTGGTTTTCCCACAAGGTTGGTTTTTCCACAAGGTTGGTTTTCCCGCAGGGTTGCTTTCCCCATGAGGTTGGTTTTCCCACAAGGTTTGTTTTCTCACAATGTTTGTTTTCCCACTAGGTTGTTTTTCCCACTAGGTTGGTTTTCCCACAAGGTTTGTTTTCCCACAAGCTTTGTTTTCCCCCAAGGTTGGTTTTCCCGCAGGGTTTGTTTTCCCACAAGGTTAGTTTTCCCGCAAGGTTTGTTTCCCCACAAGGTTTGTTTTCCCACAAGGTTTGTTTTCCCACTGTGTTGGTTTTCCCAAAAGGTTCGCTTTCCCACAAGGTTGGTTTTCCCACAAGGTTGGTTTTCCCACAAGGTTGGTTTTCCCGCAGGGTTGCTTTCCCCATAAGGTTGGTTGTCCCACAAGGTTTGTTTTCCCACAAGGTTTGTTTCCCCATAAGGTTTGTTTCCCCACAAGGTTTGTTTCCCCACAAGGTTTGTTTTCCCACAAGGATTGTTTTCTCACAAGGTTTGTTTTCCCACAAGGTTTGTTTCCCCACCAGGTTTGTTTCCCCACAAGGTTGGTTTTCCCACAAGGTTAGTTTTCCCACAAGGTTTGTTTCCCCACAAGGTTTGTTTCCCCACAAGGTTTGTTTTCCCACAAGGATTGTTTTCTCACAAGGTTTGTTTTCCCACTGTGTTGGTTTTCCCAAGAGGTTCGCTTTCCCGCAAGGTTCGCTTTCCCGCAAGGTTGGTTTTCCCACAAGGTTTGTTTTCCCACAAGGTTTGTTTTCCCAATAGGTTTGTTTCCCCACAAGGTTTGTTTTCTCACAAGGTTTGTTTTCCCACAAGGTTTGTTTCCCCACAAGGTTTGTTTTCCCACAAGGTTTGTTTTCCCACAAGGTTGGTTTTCCCGAAAGGTTTGTTTCCCCACAAGGTTGGTTTTCCCACAAGGTTGGTTTTCCCGCAGGGTTTGTTTTCCCACAAGGTTAGTTTTCCCGCAAGGTTTGTTTCCCCACAAGGTTTGTTTTCCCACAAGGTTTGTTTTCCCACTGTGTTGGTTTTCCCAAAAGGTTCGCTTTCCCAAAAGGTTGGTTTTCCCACAAGGTTGGTTTTCCCACAAGGTTGGTTTTCCCACTGGGTTGCTTTCCCCATAAGGTTGGTTTTCCCACAAGGTTGGTTTTCCCGCAGGGTTTGTTTTCCCACAAGGTTAGTTTTCCCGCAAGGTTTGTTTCCCCACAAGGTTTGTTTTCCCACAAGGTTTGTTTTCCCACTGTGCTGGTTTTCCCAAAAGGTTCGCTTTCCCACAAGGTTGGTTTTCCCACAAGGTTGGTTTTCCCACAAGGTTGGTTTTCCCGCAGGGTTGCTTTCCCCATAAGGTTGGTTTTCCCACAAGGTTTGTTTTCCCACAAGGTTTGTTTCCCCACAAGGTTTGTTTCCCCACAAGGTTTGTTTCCCCACAAGGTTTGTTTTCCCACAAGGATTGTTTTCTCACAAGGTTTGTTTTCCCACAAGGTTTGTTTCCCCACCAGGTTTGTTTCCCCACCAGGTTTGTTTCCCCACAAGGTTGGTTTTCCCACAAGGTTAGTTTTCCCACAAGGTTTGTTTCCCCACAAGGTTTGTTTCCCCACAAGGTTTGTTTTCCCACAAGGATTGTTTTCCCACAAGGTTTGTTTTCCCACTGTGTTGGTTTTCCCAAAAGGTTCGCTTTCCCAAAAGGTTGGTTTTCCCACAAGGTTGGTTTTCCCACAAGGTTGGTTTTCCCACTGGGTTGCTTTCCCCATAAGGTTGGTTTTCCCACAAGGTTGGTTTTCCCGCAGGGTTTGTTTTCCCACAAGGTTAGTTTTCCCACAAGGTTGGTTTTCCCACAAGGTTTGTTTTCCCACAAGGATTGTTTTCTCACAAGGTTTGTTTTCCCACTGTGTTGGTTTTCCCAAGAGGTTCGCTTTCCCGCAAGGTTCGCTTTCCCGCAAGGTTGGTTTTCCCACAAGGATTGTTTTCTCACAAGGTTTGTTTTCCCACTGTGTTGGTTTTCCCAAGAGGTTCGCTTTCCCGCAAGGTTCGCTTTCCCGCAAGGTTGGTTTTCCCACAAGGTTTGTTTTCTCACAAGGTTTGTTTTCCCACAAGGTTTGTTTTCCCACAAGGTTTGTTTTCCCACAAGGTTTGTTTTGCCACAAGGTTGGTTTTCCAGAAAGGTTTGTTTCCCCACAAGGTTGGTTTTCCCACAATGTTTGTTTTCCCGCAGGGTTTGTTTTCCCACAAGGTTAGTTTTCCCGCAAGGTTTGTTTTCCCACAAGGTTAGTTTTCCCGCAAGGTTGGTTTTCCCACAAGGTTGGTTTTCCCGCAGGGTTTGTTTCCCCATAAGGTTGGTTTTCCCACAAGGTTTGTTTTCTCACAAGGTTTGTTTTCCCACTAGGTTGGTTTTCCCACAAGGTTTGTTTTCCCACAAGGTTTGTTTACCCACAAGGTTTGTTTTCCCCCAAGGTTGGTTTTCCCGCAAGGTTGGTTTTCCCATAAGGTTGGTTTTCCCACAAGGTTGGTTTTCCCGCAAGGTTAGTTTTCCCGCAAGGTTAGTTTTCCCACAAGGTCTGATTTAACACAATGTTTGTTTTCCCACAAGGTTGGTTTTCCCGAAAGGTTTGTTTCCCCACAAGGTTGGTTTTCCCACAAGGTTGGTTTTCCCGCAGGGTTTGTTTTCCCACAAGGTTAGTTTTCCCGCAAGGTTTGTTTCCCCACAAGGTTTGTTTTCCCACTGTGTTGGTTTTCCCAAAAGGTTCGCTTTCCCACAAGGTTGGTTTTCCCACAAGGTTGGTTTTCCCGCAGGGTTGCTTTCCCCATAAGGTTGGTTTTCCCACAAGGTTTGTTTTCTCACAAGGTTTGTTTTCTCACTAGGTTGTTTTTCCCACTAGGTTGGTTTTCCCACAAGGTTTGTTTTCCCACAAGGTTTGTTTTCCCACAAGGTTTGTTTTCCCACAAGGTTGGTTTTCCCGAAAGGTTTGTTTCCCCACAAGGTTGGTTTTCCCACAAGGTTGGTTTTCCCGCAGGGTTTGTTTTCCCACAAGGTTTGTTTTCCCTCAAGGTTTGTTTTCCCACAAGGTTGGTTTTCCCGAAAGGTTTGTTTCCCCACAAGGTTGTTTTTCCCACTAGGTTGGTTTTCCCACAAGGTTTGTTTTCCCACAAGCTTTGTTTTCCCCCAAGGTTGGTTTTCCCGCAAGGTTGGTTTACCCACAAGGTTTGTTTTCCCACTGTGTTGGTTTTCCCAAAAGGTTCGCTTTCCCGCAAGGTTGGTTTTCCCACAAGGTTTGTTTCCCCACAAGGTTTGTTTTCCCACAAGGTTTGTTTTCCCACAAGGTTGGTTTTCCCGAAAGGTTTGTTTCCCCACAAGGTTGGTTTTCCCACAAGGTTGGTTTTCCCGCAGGGTTTGTTTTCCCACAAGGTTAGTTTTCCCGCAAGGTTTGTTTCCCCACAAGGTTTGTTTTCCCACAAGGTTTGTTTTCCCACTGTGTTGGTTTTCCCAAAAGGTTTGCTTTCCCAAAAGGTTGGTTTTCCCACAAGGTTGGTTTTCCCACAAGGTTGGTTTTCCCACAGGGTTGCTTTCCCCATAAGGTTGGTTTCCCCAAAAGGTTCGCTTTCCCGCAAGGCTGGTTTTCCCACAAGGTTTGTTTCCCCACAATGTTTGTTTTCTCACAAGGTTTGTTTTCCCACTGTGTTGGTTTTCCCAAAAGGTTCGCTTTCCCGCAAGGTTGGTTT
Organism: Branchinecta lynchi; assembly: GCA_023053575.1. Taxonomy (NCBI): domain Eukaryota; kingdom Metazoa; phylum Arthropoda; class Branchiopoda; order Anostraca; family Branchinectidae; genus Branchinecta; species Branchinecta lynchi. The sequence continues at coordinate 30,794 of JAKZAP010000195.1, read as the reverse complement.
TCCCACAAGGTTTGTTTCCCCACAAGGTTTTTTTTCCCACAAGGATTGTTTTCCCACAAGTTTGGTTTTCCCGAAAGGTTTGTTTCCCCACAAGGTTGGTTTTCCCACAAGGTTGGTTTTCCCGCAGGGTTTGTTTTCCCACAAGGTTAGTTTTCCCGCAAGGTTTGTTTCCCCACAAGGTTTGTTTTCCCACAAGGTTTGTTTTCCCACTGTGTTGGTTTTCCCAAAAGGTTCGCTTTCCCAAAAGGTTGGTTTTCCCACAAGGTTGGTTTTCCCACAAGGTTGGTTTTCCCACAAGGTTGGTTTTCCCGCAGGGTTGCTTTCCCCATAAGGTTGGTTTTCCCAAAAGGTTCGCTTTCCCGCAAGGCTGGTTTTCCCACAAGGTTTGTTTCCCCACAATGTTTGTTTTCTCACAAGGTTTGTTTTCCCACAAGGTTGGTTTTCCCGGAAGGTTTGTTTCCCCACAAGGTTGGTTGTCCCACAAGGCTGGTTTTCCCGCAGGGTTTGTTTTCCCACAAGGTTAGTTTTCCCGCAAGGTTTGTTTTCCCACAAGGTTAGTTTTCCCACAAGGTTTGTTTCCCCACAAGGTTTGTTTCCCCACAAGGTTTGTTTTCCCACAAGGATTGTTTTCTCACAAGGTTTGTTTTCACACTGTGTTGGTTTTCCCAAGAGGTTCGCTTTCCCGCAAGGTTCGCTTTCCCGCAAGGTTGGTTTTCCCACAAGGTTTGTTTTCTCAAAAGGTTTGTTTTCCCGAAAGGTTTGTTTCCCCACAAGGATGGTTTTCCCACAAGGTTGGTTTTCCCGCAGGGTTTGTTTTCCCACAAGGTTAGTTTTCCCGCAAGGTTTGTTTTCCCACAAGGTTGGTTTTCCCGAAAGGTTTGTTTCCCCACAAGGTTGGTTTTCCCACAAGGTTGGTTTTCCCGCAGGGTTTGTTTTCCCACAAGGTTAGTTTTCCCGCAAGGTTTGTTTCCCCACAAGGTTTGATTTCCCACAAGGTTTGTTTTCCCACTGTGTTGGTTTTCCCAAAAGGTTCGCTTTCCCACAAGGTTGGTTTTCCCACAAGGTTGGTTTTCGCACAAGGTTGGTTTTCCCGCAGGGTTGCTTTCCCTATAAGGTTGGTTTTCCCACAAGGTTTGTTTTCTCACAAGGTTTGTTTTCCCACTAGGTTGTTTTTCCCACTAGGTTGGTTTTCCCACAAGGTTTGTTTTCCCACAAGCTTTGTTTTCCCCCAAGGTTGGTTTTCCCGCAGGGTTTGTTTTCCCACAAGGTTAGTTTTCCCGCAAGGTTTGTTTCCCCACAAGGTTTGTTTTCCCACAAGGTTTGATTTCCTACTAGGTTTGTTTCCCCACAAGGTTTGTTTTCCCACAAGGTTTGCTTTCCCCCAAGGTTGGTTTTCCCGCAAGGTTGGTTTTCCCACAAGGTTTGTTTTCCCACTGTGTGGTTTTCCCAAAAGGTTCGCTTTCCCACAAGGTTTGTTTTCCCACAAGGTTTGTTTTCCCTCAAGATTTGTTTTTCCTCTAGGTTGGTTTTCCCACAAGGTTGGTTTTCCCACAGCGTTAGTTTTCTCACAAGGTTGGTTTTCCCACAAGGTTTGTTTCCCCACAAGGTTGGTTTTCCCGCAGGGTTTGTTTTCCCACAAGGTTAGTTTTCCCGCAAGGTTTGTTTCCCCACAAGGTTTGTTTTCCCACAAGGTTTGTTTTCCCACTGTGTTGGTTTTCCCAAAAGGTTCGCTTTCCCAAAAGGTTGGTTTTCCCACAAGGTTGGTTCTCCCACAAGGTTGGTTTTCCCGCAGGGTTGCTTTCCCCATAAGGTTGGTTTCCCCAAAAGGTTCGCTTTCCCGCAAGGCTGGTTTTCCCGAAAGGTTTGTTTCCCCACAAGGTTGGTTTTCCCACAAGGCTGGTTTTCCCGCAGGGTTTGTTTTCCCACAAGGTTAGTTTTCCCGCAAGGTTTGTTTTCCCACAAGGTTAGTTTTCCCACAAGGTTTGTTTCCCCACAAGGTTTGTTTCCCCACAAGGTTTGTTTTCCCACAAGGATTGTTTTCTCACAAGGTTTGTTTTCCCACTGTCTTGGTTTTCCCAAAAGGTTCGCTTTCCCGCAAGGCTGGTTTTCCCACAAGGTTTGTTTCCCCACAATGTTTGTTTTCTCACAAGGTTTGTTTTCCCACAAGGTTTGTTTTCCCTCAAGGTTTGTTTTCCCACAAGGTTGGTTTTCCCGAAAGGTTTGTTTCCCCACAAGGTTGTTTTTCCCACTAGGTTGGTTTTCCCACAAGGTTTGTTTTCCCACAAGCTTTGTTTTCCCCCAAGGTTGGTTTTCCCGCAAGGTTGGTTTACCCACAAGGTTTGTTTTCCCACTGTGTTGGTTTTCCCAAAAGGTTCGCTTTCCCGCAAGGTTGGTTTTCCCACAAGGTTTGTTTCCCCACAAGGTTTGTTTTCCCACAAGGTTTGTTTTCCCACAAGGTTGGTTTTCCCGAAAGGTTTGTTTCCCCACAAGGTTGGTTTTCCCACAAGGTTGGTTTTCCCGCAGGGTTTGTTTTCCCACAAGGTTAGTTTTCCCGCAAGGTTTGTTTCCCCACAAGGTTTGTTTTCCCACAAGGTTTGTTTTCCCACTGTGTTGGTTTTCCCAAAAGGTTTGCTTTCCCAAAAGGTTGGTTTTCCCACAAGGTTGGTTTTCCCACAAGGTTGGTTTTCCCACAGGGTTGCTTTCCCCATAAGGTTGGTTTCCCCAAAAGGTTCGCTTTCCCGCAAGGCTGGTTTTCCCACAAGGTTTGTTTCCCCACAATGTTTGTTTTCTCACAAGGTTTGTTTTCCCACTGTGTTGGTTTTCCCAAAAGGTTCGCTTTCCCGCAAGGTTGGTTTTCCCACAAGGTTTGTTTCCCCACAAGGTTTTTTTTCCCACAAGGATTGTTTTCCCACAAGTTTGGTTTTCCCGAAAGGTTTGTTTCCCCACAAGGTTGGTTTTCCCACAAGGTTGGTTTTCCCGCAGGGTTTGTTTTCCCACAAGGTTAGTTTTCCCGCAAGGTTTGTTTCCCCACAAGGTTTGTTTTCCCACAAGGTTTGTTTTCCCACTGTGTTGGTTTTCCCAAAAGGTTCGCTTTCCCAAAAGGTTGGTTTTCCCACAAGGTTGGTTTTCCCACAAGGTTGGTTTTCCCACAAGGTTGGTTTTCCCGCAGGGTTGCTTTCCCCATAAGGTTGGTTTTCCCAAAAGGTTCGCTTTCCCGCAAGGCTGGTTTTCCCACAAGGTTTGTTTCCCCACAATGTTTGTTTTCTCACAAGGTTTGTTTTCCCACAAGGTTGGTTTTCCCGGAAGGTTTGTTTCCCCACAAGGTTGGTTGTCCCACAAGGCTGGTTTTCCCGCAGGGTTTGTTTTCCCACAAGGTTAGTTTTCCCGCAAGGTTTGTTTTCCCACAAGGTTAGTTTTCCCACAAGGTTTGTTTCCCCACAAGGTTTGTTTTCCCACAAGGATTGTTTTCTCACAAGGTTTGTTTTCCCACTGTGTTGGTTTTCCCAAGAGGTTCGCTTTCCCGCAAGGTTCGCTTTCCCGCAAGGTTGGTTTTCCCACAAGGTTTGTTTTCTCAAAAGGTTTGTTTTCCCGAAAGGTTTGTTTCCCCACAAGGATGGTTTTCCCACAAGGTTGGTTTTCCCGCAGGGTTTGTTTTCCCACAAGGTTAGTTTTCCCGCAAGGTTTGTTTTCCCACAAGGTTGGTTTTCCCGAAAGGTTTGTTTCCCCACAAGGTTGGTTTTCCCACAAGGTTGGTTTTCCCGCAGGGTTTGTTTTCCCACAAGGTTAGTTTTCCCGCAAGGTTTGTTTCCCCACAAGGTTTGATTTCCCACAAGGTTTGTTTTCCCACTGTGTTGGTTTTCCCAAAAGGTTCGCTTTCCCACAAGGTTGGTTTTCCCACAAGGTTGGTTTTCGCACAAGGTTGGTTTTCCCGCAGGGTTGCTTTCCCTATAAGGTTGGTTTTCCCACAAGGTTTGTTTTCTCACAAGGTTTGTTTTCCCACTAGGTTGTTTTTCCCACTAGGTTGGTTTTCCCACAAGGTTTGTTTTCCCACAAGCTTTGTTTTCCCCCAAGGTTGGTTTTCCCGCAGGGTTTGTTTTCCCACAAGGTTAGTTTTCCCGCAAGGTTTGTTTCCCCACAAGGTTTGTTTTCCCACAAGGTTTGATTTCCTACTAGGTTTGTTTCCCCACAAGGTTTGTTTTCCCACAAGGTTTGCTTTCCCCCAAGGTTGGTTTTCCCGCAAGGTTGGTTTTCCCACAAGGTTTGTTTTCCCACTGTGTGGTTTTCCCAAAAGGTTCGCTTTCCCACAAGGTTTGTTTTCCCACAAGGTTTGTTTTCCCTCAAGATTTGTTTTTCCTCTAGGTTGGTTTTCCCACAAGGTTGGTTTTCCCACAGCGTTAGTTTTCTCACAAGGTTGGTTTTCCCACAAGGTTTGTTTCCCCACAAGGTTGGTTTTCCCGCAGGGTTTGTTTTCCCACAAGGTTAGTTTTCCCGCAAGGTTTGTTTCCCCACAAGGTTTGTTTTCCCACAAGGTTTGTTTTCCCACTGTGTTGGTTTTCCCAAAAGGTTCGCTTTCCCAAAAGGTTGGTTTTCCCACAAGGTTGGTTCTCCCACAAGGTTGGTTTTCCCGCAGGGTTGCTTTCCCCATAAGGTTGGTTTCCCCAAAAGGTTCGCTTTCCCGCAAGGCTGGTTTTCCCGAAAGGTTTGTTTCCCCACAAGGTTGGTTTTCCCACAAGGCTGGTTTTCCCGCAGGGTTTGTTTTCCCACAAGGTTAGTTTTCCCGCAAGGTTTGTTTTCCCACAAGGTTAGTTTTCCCACAAGGTTTGTTTCCCCACAAGGTTTGTTTCCCCACAAGGTTTGTTTTCCCACAAGGATTGTTTTCTCACAAGGTTTGTTTTCCCACTGTCTTGGTTTTCCCAAAAGGTTCGCTTTCCCGCAAGGCTGGTTTTCCCACAAGGTTTGTTTCCCCACAATGTTTGTTTTCTCACAAGGTTTGTTTTCCCACAAGGTTGGTTTTCCCGAAAGGTTTGTTTCCCCACAAGGTTGGTTTTCCCAGAAGGCTGGTTTTCCCGCAGGGTTTGTTTTCCCACAAGGTTAGTTTTCCCGCAAGGTTTGTTTTCCCACAAGGTTAGTTTTCCCACAAGGTTTGTTTCCCCACAAGGTTTGTTTCCCCACAAGGTTTGTTTTCCCACAAGGATTGTTTTCTCACAAGGTTTGTTTTCCCACTGTGTTGGTTTTCCCGCAAGGTTCGCTTTCCCGCAAGGTTGGTTTTCCCACAAGGTTTGTTTTCTCACAAGGTATGTTTTCCCACTAGGTTTGTTTCCCCACAAGGTTTGTTTTCTCACAAGGTTTGTTTTCCCACAAGGTTTGTTTTCCCACAAGCTTTGTTTTCCCACAAGGTTTGTTTTGCCACAAGGTTGGTTTTCCAGAAAGGTTTGTTTCCCCACAAGGTTGGTTTTCCCACAAGGTTTGTTTTCCCGCAGGGTTTGTTTTCCCACAAGGTTAGTTTTCCCGCAAGGTTTGTTTTCCCACAAGGTTTGTTTTCCCACTGTGTTGGTTTTCCCAAAAGGTTCGCTTTCCCACAAGGTTGGTTTTCCCACAAGGTTGGTTTTCCCACAAGGTTGGTTTTCCCACAGGGTTGCTTTCCCCATAAGGTTGGTTTTCCCACAAGGTTTGTTTTCCCGCAGGGTTTGTTTTCCCACAAGGTTAGTTTTCCCGCAAGGTTTGTTTTCCCACAAGGTTAGTTTTCCCACAAGGTTTGTTTCCCCACAAGGTTTGTTTCCCCACAAGGTTTGTTTTCCCACAAGGATTGTTTTCTCACAAGGTTTGTTTTCCCACTGTGTTGGTTTTCCCAAAAGGTTCGCTTTCCCGCAAGGTTGGTTTTCCCCCAAGGTTGGTTTTCCCGCAGGGTTTGTTTTCCCACAAGGTTAGTTTTCCCGCAAGGTTTGTTTCCCTACAAGGTTTGTTTTCCCACAAGGTTTGTTTTCCCACTGTGTTGGTTTTCCCAAAAGGTTCGCTTTCCCACAAGGTTGGTTTTCCCACAAGGTTGGTTTTCCCACAAGGTTGGTTTTCCCGCAGGGTTGCTTTCCCCATAAGGTTGGTTTTCCCACAAGGTTTGTTTTCTCACAAGGTTTGTTTTCCCACTAGGTTGTTTTTCCCACTAGGTTGGTTTTCCCACAAGGTTTGTTTTCCCACAAGCTTTGTTTTCCCCCAAGTTTGTTTTTCCCACTAGGTTGGTTTTCCCACAAGGTTTGTTTTCCCACAAGCTTTGTTTTCCCACAAGCTTTGTTTTCCCGCAAGGTTAGTTTACCCACAAGGTTTGTTTTCCCACTGTGTTGGTTTTCCCAAAAGGTTCGCTTTCCCGCAAGGTTGGATTTCCCACAAGGTTTGTTTCCCCACAAGGTTTGTTTTCCCACAAGGTTGGTTTTCCCACAAGGTTGGTTTTCCCGCAGGGTTGCTTTCCCCATAAGGTTGGTTTTCCCAAAAGGTTCGCTTTCCCGCAAGGCTGGTTTTCCCACAAGGTTTGTTTCCCCACAATGTTTGTTTTCTCACAAGGTTTGTTTTCCCACAAGGTTGGTTTTCCCGAAAGGTTTGTTTCCCCACAAGGTTGGTTTTCCCACAAGGCTGGTTTTCCCGCAGGGTTTGTTTTCCCACAAGGTTAGTTTTCCCGCAAGGTTTGTTTTCCCACAAGGTTAGTTTTCCCACAAGGTTTGTTTCCCCACAAGGTTTGTTTCCCCACAAGGTTTGTTTTCCCACAAGGATTGTTTTCTCACAAGGTTTGTTTTCCCACTGTGTTGGTTTTCCCAAGAGGTTCGCTTTCCCGCAAGGTTCGCTTTCCCGCAAGGTTGATTTTCCCACAAGGTTTGTTTTCTCACAAGGTTTGTGTTCCCACTAGGTTTGTTTCCCCACAAGGTTTGTTTTCTCAAAAGGTTTGTTTTCCCACAAGGTTTGTTTTCCCACAAGGTTTGTTTTCCCACAAGGTTTGTTTTGCCACAAGGCTGGTTTTCCAGAAAGGTTTGTTTCCCCACAAGGTTGGTTTTCCCACAAGGTTTGTTTTCCCGCAGGGTTTGTTTTCCCACAAGGTTAGTTTTCCCACAAGGTTCGTTTCCCCACAACGTTTGTTTCCCCACAAGGTTGGTTTTCCCACAAGGTTGGTTTTCCCGCAGGGTTTGTTTTCCCACAAGGTTAGTTTTCCCGCAAGGTTTGTTTCCCCACATGGTTTGTTTTCCCACAAGGTTTGTTTTCCCACTGTGTTGGTTTTCCCAAAAGGTTCGCTTTCCCAAAAGGTTGGTTTTCCCACAAGGTTGGTTTTCCCACAAGGTTGGTTTTCCCGCAGGGTTGCTTTCCCCATAAGGTTGGTTTTCCCAAAAGGTTCGCTTTCCCGCAAGAGTAGTTATATAAAGGGGCTCCCACTCCACCCTCCCCCCAATTTCAAAACCTCATTTTAACATCAATTTCTTAAATTTTAACATCCTTTTTACCAAATTATCCCCCTTTTTAAGAACATTTTTATTTTCTTACTTCCAAAATAAAGGATACAAGAAATGAGAATATTACCCTTTACTACATATAAAATACTACAATATACTACTACTTCTTTTTTTTTTACATTTTTCATTTTTTATTCAAATATTACTGAGTAAACAGTTCTAAATCCACATATGTTTCTTTGTTCTTGTTTTCGCGTACAATCGGCTGCAAAACTAGATTTTTCTTTAAAAGTAATTCGTTAGCAATGGCATTATATTTCTGTGTTATAAACAAATCATAGGGTTTGTCATTATGATTAATAACTACAACCAACTTATCACCATATTTCGTCTTAGCAATTCTCATTTTAACGATAGTATATTTCAATCCCAACACTAGTTCTTCTTTCCTGATTGTCTCATTGTATTTATTCATTCTGATTGTATTCAAGACTTCCTTTGTGGACTCCATTTATTAGGGGATGATTTTATTAAATAAAAATCCAGACTCACAAACTCACATACATATTTTTGTTAATAATACCTAATGTAGCTTTTCTTTCATAATATATAACACAGTAAATATTATATGGTACAGGCTGAGCGTGTTTTAATGTTAAACTTATTTCAATATCAGCAGTTGTTCCATTATATATACTTGATTCGTGTTTGGAAACATCGAAACAGAATAGTGGATATACTTCTTTAAATTCTTCTATACTAACAACACTACCAGTATCAAATGCTAATTGCTTATAGCCCAAATGTATGAACCTATTGTAAAGATTTGAGTATTTACATTTCTCATCGCTAAAGTCGCATTTGAGTGGTTCTTCAGGATATTTATCCCCATTAATTCTAAGTTCTATGTCTGTTAAATTCATATGATCAAACACCATATTATTCATTAATTGATTGTTATGCTTTTCATTTTTCTGTAACATCACAACGATTTTTGTAGGACTATTTCTCTCAGACACAACTTTCCAGGTGTGCTCCTTATTCTGACTAACATCACTTTTATAACTATTACATGCTTCCCACATCAGATTATGCTTTTTATCCTTAGCAAGATCCTTTTCTAATTCACTCATCATTTCGATACTAGGAGCTACAATAGGGATCTTCCAGGATAAATACTCGATGACTACTTTGAAATTAGTATTTCCATTTCTTATAATCATGTTGTTATCATCATTTCTTCTTAGAAATAATTTATGCGATGCACCTCTGAAGAATCGTTTGTTTCCTTTTAAGAATCCGAACAGTTCTGATAATGGTAAATACATATTTACTAATTTACTGCTCTTTGTTCTGTTGTATCTTTTTTCAAATCCTTTATTATAATTATCATTATTGGTCAACCTGACTGTTCCACCCCCTGCTGCAGCCCCTGCTACTACTGGAGTTGCAGTAAACGAAGCAATAACAGGATTAATTTCTTTTCCTTGATTATAATCTTTATACCAGAAATGATTTCTTGCTGCACTTCTAGAATAATCATCAGAGTATTCAATCAACTTTGTAACGGTGGTTGTAATACCAACATGATTAATTTTTTCAACCGATTCATCGTTTATTACATATTCAGCGGTACTGAATAAATTAAATCCATTGTTCGTCAAAGTAGCAATATCGGTTGCAGCTATATTATCTCCATTTTCTTTCACTATTCTTACACTAACATCAAGATAACTTTCACTTGGATAAAACCAGGAATCTAATTTCTTCGTTACGAATTCAAACTCTGATTTATTAGATACATTCACATCTGTTTCTCGAATTTCTTTAAATTCATATTTAACCACTGTTTCATCCACAAGCGGTTCATCAAAAATGTTCCATTGCGGACTGATAACTTTATTTACTGCCATTTATATAAGAAAGAAATTATTAAATAAAACTTATTTCAGAATCTTTAATCCATTTCCAGTCATTAACGTTTTGATCAAGTCCTGACTTCTTTGATTTAAAATCCTTTTATTTGTACCGATAAGATCCTTCATCGATTTTTTGTTTCCAATTACATCAATGAGTTCCTTCTTGTTTACATCGATCAGATCTTTCCCATATTCTATTGCTCTGTTTTTCAACAACTCAAATCTCGGTTTAATAATATTATTATACATTGACATAGCCCCATCTTTTATTTGTTTTGCTGACGTTTGAAATAACTGGGAATTAACAATGTTTTTGAATACACTACCGATTCCACTTCCATACTGCTTTTTATAAAGTAATCGCTTATTATTAATCAACATTTATAGGTAAATAATTTTATTTCACTAATCCTTTAAGCTTTTCTTAAATGCAGCACGTATCCAACGTTATCACCATTCAAATCGATAGGTCTTCCCAACTGATCAGTAATTGTCATTCTCAAGGAGTAAATAAAGTCTTTTGTATTAATAGGAAGGTAGATTAATTGTCTAGGATTCTCAACAATTTGACAACCCGGTTCTGTATTAGGAACAAATGTCCAAATGACATCTGATTTACTTTTGTTTACGATAGAACTGTTTACGAGAGAGCAGTGAATTTGAATTTTATCAACGCTTCTTGTAATATTCGGAAGCTTTGTACCTTCATTGATTTTCTTAGATATCTCACTATCCTTCTCAAATCCTAAAATCTGACACAAGTCACTATTAAATCTAAACACATATTTTTCTTGTAATAGTATGACAAATCTCATAGATGCTGGATTGGATGAAATTACAATAGGACATTTATCTTTTGGGGTATCAAAATACTGACACAAAAAATAATTCAAACAATCATCGTTATACATCCCATTAGGAATAGTAACATTCATCCATTCTTTTGCAGTATTATCTTCATCTTTCCTGTATTGAAATGTATTATTTCCAAATTTATCACTTATATTATGCCATGAATACCACAAAGTACACTGATTCAAACCTATTTCATAATCCCAATTACGATTCAATTCGATTGGTTGACTAAATGTTATATCAATGATACTTTCATTACCTTCAATGTTTAACAACACCATTTATTAGAAATATTTTTTATATATTGAATTGTAATTTCTCTTCGTAAGAAATTTATTTCGCATTAACGAATCCAAAATATCAATAGCTTCATTTCTCACCTCATCAGATGTATTTCCGTTTACTCTGCTACCTATCAAAGTGTATAATTTTGAAATCATTTCATCACAATTCATAAATATTCCAGTTCCTTTTTGTTGAACTAAAAATGGGGAATTAGTTCGAATGCTGGTTAACCTCTCCTTGTATTCTCTTATAAATTCAAGGATTTCATCATAGCTAGAGTAACCTTTACCTTTTTTCCCGCCATAACTTTGACTTAGAGATGTCAAACGTTCTAGAGCTTCATCTATATCCGTATGATGCTTAATGTAATACGTAGGCATTTTAAAATAAGTATCAGTTCCACCCCGCGATTCTACATGTTTTAAATTAATCTGATTTAACAACTCTTGGGTAATATCTTTATTCATATCAACGGATAGTGGTCCTAAATCGGGAGAAGGTTCTAAAGCGGGTGCTCGACTCACTTCCTCTGAAGTAGTGGTCTGTAAAGCTGTTTTAAATGTATCACCTAATCTGAGAAACCGTCTTCTTGAATTATTATCACCTTCCTGTAGTTTATTAATTATCGTTTCAGCATTCTCTTGTAATTTTTTGATGGTATCTTTAGTGTTTTCTTTTTGTGCTATAATAACTGGAGCGTTTAATTCTGAAGCATATTCCCGAAATCCTGCCTTCTCCATCTCATTTTGTTGAACCTTTCTTCTCTGAATTTCTCTGTTCTTCACTATATCCGATAAAATATCACTCAAGCGTCTTGAATCCATTTATATACAACTAATTTTATTTCATAATAAATTTTGAAAGTTCTTTTTCATAAAACCCTCCTTGAATTAATTCCCCACTTTTGTCAGATATTTCATAAGTAATGGGAATGGTAGGTCTGATGGTTGCTATCTGAAATACTTCATCCGTATAATTAGGTAAATATCCTTTATCGAAAATACTTTTTTCTTTTTTAATTCTGACTAAATCCCCTACTTTGACGTTTCCTGTGATTTTGTAGTCATCTACTGGAGGAAACAGAGCACTAAAAACCTTTTTCTGATTAACCTTTTTACTAGCATCAACTGGTTTCATTTGTATTGATCGGTGATACGAGTTATTATAATTACTCACAAATAAAGGTAAAATATCAATCCAATTAGTAGTGTTATTGTGAGTGAAATATTTCCATAACTTTTCTTTTAGCGTTCTGTTGAATCGTTCTACAATTTGCGCTTTCAATTCGCTTTCAGATGCAAACCAGTGTATGCCGTTATTTTTCAAAAAAGATTGAACATTTCTCATAACAAATTCCTTACCTTTATCAGTTTGCAACTTTCTAGGAATTCTTTCTTTAAATATATGACTGAATGCGTTTATTATTCCAGCACCTGTTTTATCTTTCAAAGGGACACACCAAGTATATTTACTAAAGCAATCAATAACAGTTAAAATGTAATTTGTTTTATTATTTTCTTTTTTATATTTCTGCATGTCAACTAAATCAGCTTGCCATTGCTCATCAACATAGTGAACATACACTCGCCTCCTTTCAAAGTTATGATAGGAAGGTTTGTGTAACGTATACACATTCTCATTTTGCAACACATTTTTTATTTTATCCTTGGAAACCTTAACACCATTTTCTTTTAATTTTCTGTAAATATCATCCACACCTGAATAATTAGAATAATACGTCTTTAAAATATCTGTTTCTGCGTTGAGGTTTTTTTTAAAAAGCGATTTTTCCTCGATCCGCAAATAACACAATTCCCTTTCAGCATTGGAACATTATTTTTTTGTGACACTGCCTTAAACATTGATTCAGTGTCAGTGCTCTTTTTACATTTCATACAATAAATCTCCATTTATTAGAAAACAATTTTTATAAACGAAAAGCTACCAACCCTTCATTTTCCGCTGGATGTAGGAAATGCAGTGAAAACCACAGTTTAATTCATCTATATTTTGAACAGCAAGATTTTCATAAGCTATTTTTTTCTTTGAAGTTTTTAGATATTTAACTATTTCTTTTCCTGGAGGAATACCGAAAGAATCGAAAAATTCGACATGGGGATATTCAGGTAGATTACAATAGGCAACCCAATGTGTTCCAGGCATTCCACGTTTGTCATAGTTGATTACACCACATTCCGAATCGTTTATATGTTTGGGTAGCGTATCTAAAGAGAACACACCTCTAAACTGTGGTATACTCCCTAATGCATCCATAATATCAAAATTGGTTAGAGGTCCTACTTTACTTTTGCTTCTTTTTTGATGTCCCCGTTTTTTGACTTCCTAGGCCTTCCACGTACCCCATTACCCACAACTTTTTGTGTTCCAGGAAGTTTAAGCGCTCCACCTATGTTGACATCATCGGTTTCCTTCCCACGTACGCCATTACCCACAACTTTTTGTGTTCCAGGAAGTTTTAGCGCTCCACCTGTGTTGGTCATTTTATCCATAATTTTCTTACCAGCGAATGTACCCAAAGCAGCAGCACCACTTGGTAAAGCTGCCTTACCAAGGGTAATTGCTAGCGGTATTAAAAATGGAAGTAATCCACCCTTTTGAATCGCTTCTTTCATCTGTTTGTATGATACATCAATATCACAGCCCTTACTATTCATTTTACATGTTTCAATTTTATCAATTTGTCGTTTACTTAAAAGTAACTTAACTGGTTCTCGTTCATTTTGTCTACTATGACTAACACGTATCTGACATTTTTGTTTAGCACCAAAGCATTTCTTCAGCTTTCCTTTCTGAAGCTTTGACAAATAAACTGTATACTCCATTGTTTCAACCATTTATTAGGGAATTAATTTATCTTATAAAATTTATTTACCAGCCATCATTTTTTCTATTCTGGTAACGAATGGTTTGTCAACAGGCTTTAGCTCTAGCTCTAGAAGCCTTTTTAAAATATTTACTACTGCTCTTTCAATATTATCGATACGAGTTTTTTGACCAGCAATCTTTCCTTCAATTATACCGTTATGGGTGTGTTGCCCAAGAAGCTTTTTGTCATAATCTAAAAGATTCATAGTTAACGTTGCTAAATTAACAGCATCATTTTTGTTTCTAGGGTTTTGAACATTTGTTATCAACTTGTTTTCAGCGTTAATCTCTTTATCATTAACTCGAACTATTTCTTTTACAAATAACCCTTTATCTTTGTTCCTTACCAACGAATTATCAGGAGAATCATCTATCGCAGTTAATCTGTTGATATCTTCGCTAAAATACTGATTTGCCCCCACTTGTTGTGCGGTAATTTCTTCTTTAAATTGATTCAAAATAATAGTCATAGATCTGAAACTAATAGCGTCCTGGTCAGCTTTCGCATCCCCTAACATAATAATTCTCTTACCTTGTAGGTTAATATTACCGTTGTCATCAGTAACTCTCTTTTCATTCGATTCGTTACTAACCTTTTTTCCAACACTACCAAATTTATTCATTTATTATAGAAATAAATTATCCGGTAAATTTTTCAAAGTTTTTCCTGTACTTAAGGGTTTTATCTTTTATTTTTAAATCTATGAAGAAAAAACCGTAGCCCTTGGTTGCAGTCTCGAATTGTTTGAGAAATTTTTCATCGTCTATACTGGATACATGGCTTTGTCTTATTAATTTTACTTCTTTTGGATTAGAACACTGAAAGAATGCAAAATAATTGCACTGGAGCCTTACCACCTTTGGCGTTTTATGATAGCTTTGAGACAAGTAAATAATTGAGGCATTTTTCTTTCTTCCTCTTATGAATAAGTCTTCTATTTTCTTCTGGTCTTTTTCAGTAACAAAATCATCAAAGATAATCAAGTTTTGGTACTCAGGGTCTAAGTCGTCAACATCGACAATATCATCAAGATTGTTACTTACTGTTAAGACTTTCGATTTGCATTGTGACTCCAAAGTGGTCAAATTGGTTATAAGGTCTTGATATTTATCTTCTTCAAGATCTTTAGCATACAAGTATATTCGGTTGAAACAAAGATATTCATAAATTAAATTCAAAAGAAGGTTAGTTTTCCCTGTTCCAGAACTACCACAAATTAAGAGTCTAAATGGCCACTGAGGTGCAAGGTCGTGCTTATTCTGATAAGTGTTCTTTTCACTAAAATCATAGACTTTGATTGGAGCCTTTTCATTCATTTATTTAGGAAGAATTTTTCATTATAAGATTTACTTGAGTATTTTAAGTATATACTTGAATTGTTTAAGTAGGTACTTGAATTCTTTAAGTAGGTACTTGAAGTTTTTAAGTAGGTACTTGAAGTTTTTAAGTAGGTACTTGATTTTTTTAAGTAGGTACTTGAATTTTTAAAGTAGGTACTTGAATTTTTTAAGTAGGTACTTGAAGTTTTGAAGTAGGTACTTGAATTTAATGTTTATAACCTAAAGGTAAAGTGTGTATTTTATCGCTTGTTACTATCCTTTTATCATCCTTAGGATCTAACGCTTTTTTATTCTGTTCTTCTAGAAACATATTGTGCTTGTATGATCTTAAGTTGTACTGGGTCACAGAAAGGTTTTCCGTTTTACCAAAAAGTACATCCTTATAGTTTTGAATCGTAATTTTATCTTTAACGATATTGGTTTTTATTCCTTTTAGTTTTTTGCTAGCTTTTGAAGGGTCTTGGTTGTCCTTTAAATAAGCATATACTTTTGATCGTAATCCAACAAACTCTGTCATAACCTGTCCACCTAATTCATCTTTCATCATTCCTATCACTTTCTTATTTACACTAGGAAACCCATATGGATTATCTTTCGCATAATCAGATGTATCGAACCTCTCATTCAAATCCTGTTTGATATCTTGATAAAAATCTTCAGTTCTAATATCATATATGAAAGAATCAGTGTCCATATAACACAAATCAATTTTATCTCCATATTTAGGCTTCATATAATCATAATGGAATTCATACATCAATAACTTGGATAGTTCCAATACAGCAAAGCCGATATACATTGGTTTGTCTAATTTTATCTTTTCCTTTGACATTCTTGCCACTGAAAAGTTTTCACTAAAAATTATTTCAGATTTAAAGTTGGGTTTCTTTATTATTTTTTCTCTTGTTGCATCATCCGTTATTATTTCCATATCCGCTCGCTTCCTTACGTTTTCCATAGTTTTTCCAAAGCAAGCATTATTCATAAGCTTAAAGAAGTCCTTCTCAAAATCATTTGTACCTTTAGTTCTAAGTGCTGTGTTGTGGTCTATATATCCTTTTAAGTAAGCACTTTCAGTGAATCCTAGTATTCTGTGTACTCTTTTTAATATCAAGCCTTTTTGTAAATAAAATTCTAGGTTCCTGTGGTGAACTACATAGTTGGTTTTATCTAATACTGTGGTACATAGCTTACCGTTAAAGTGTTCGGGTGCTAATGGTAAATCCTTGTGTAATTCGTGTAGTTCTTTTGGATATTCTAAATCTACCTCATATATAGCACCCACATCTTGTCTCACCGACTTAATCGTAATCACCGACTTGATATGAGTTTTTAGATGGTTGTAATACTCGATTGATTCGTATTCATTCCTTTCTTTCAAATCATCCGGTATGGAAATGAATTGGAAATCATTCGCTGGTAAATTCTGCGACATCGCCCACCCATATAAATTATTAGCGTCTAAATACATTAAATAATTAGGTGGTTTATGCTTATTATAATCACTTGTATATTTATTATTTGCTTTTGCGTATCTTTTTATACATTGGGATACACCACCTCTTATTCCTTTTTCTATAAAGGTATACATGTCTTCCTTTGAGAATAACGGCAAGTCTACTTTTGAATGCTTTAAGAAAGAATCCCATGTCAACCCAGGAGCTGAGAAGTAATGAAGTGGATCCAAATCATAATTCCGTATACAAACGTTCCTGAAATTCTCCACAACGTCTGATAGAATTAACACATCACTTTTTAGGTACAACTTGGTATAATCAAGTAATGTTTCACAGTTAAATTGCTTCCATATAGATACCGCTCTTTTATAATCACTTTTGTCAATACCTTTCCCCGTCAACCTAGAATAAAAGCTTTCTATGGATGGTAAGTTTGTACAATTCATTTTATCGAAACTGTCTACGAATTCATACGGATATACCCCTTTTTTAATTATTTCTTTGAATTCTAATCGTTATTGAAACTATTCGATGTGTACTTGAAATTCTCTCTTAGATGATTACAGGGTACTTTGCAATCACATTTCGCTAAATTTGCTGATAGTTTGTCTAAAGATGAAGCCATAAATCTAATCGAATCTATAAACCGGATCTCATATTTTATTTCCGTATCCGTATCCGTCTTTCTTATACTTATTGATTTCGAGAATGATATGAAACTTTCTGCACTTTCAAAAATTCCGTTATCAGGTATCAATTCTCTAACAAATAAATGAGAGTCATATTTTGATAAATTATGCATTACTACCGGGATATGCCTAGGAATCCTGTATTTCATATTACATTCAGCATGAGCAAATCCCCTATCTTCTCCTGTCATGTGGTCGTGATCAAAGTGAGGATTTTCAGTAATTTCAGTTGTACAGATGTGACAAGTCTTATCCATTATATTTTTCCATTTTTCGGTAATTTCTGAATTGGTATAAGTATGGTTTCTTTGTCTGCTTTCATATTTGTTTGCAATTTCTGTGGATACTTTTGTAACGGTTTTAACAAAATGTTTTGCAGCGTCTTCACCGAAATAGTCATAGTATTTGTTCTGGTTTGTATCAAAGGAACAGCATACCTGAAACCCGTAAGCAAATGGTTTCTGTTTGGCCACTTTTATTGTTTTCTTCCCGTTTACCTGATTGTATTCTTCGTTATAAGACTCAAAGTCTGCTATTATGCAATAAGGTACTTTCATTTGTTTTGCAATATTTTTATATTGTATACTTGAACCTTCAGGAGGCATTATTATATCAGGATCTTCGCAATTATTTTTACTTTCATGTTTTTCAAAGCATTCTTCCTTCTTAAAATGCCTTCCGCAATAAGTGCAGAGGTATGTCTTTGTTTTCTTTTTAGATATTTGAGGACCAACTAATCTGCTCAGATCCTTTACCAGTACATAATGATTATCGAAATACAATAAATTAATAACATGTTTAGCTGTTTTGCCATTGATTGTACTTTTTAGTATATGACTTCTGATTATTTTCTCTTTATCAATTTGAAATAAACAAATTTTAATGTTGTATCTATTTTCAAATTTGTGTATATCTTTAGTATCCATTGGGAAGTTGGTAACCCCTTCGAAATCAAATTCGTTCTCATATTGTTTATATTTCGAAATTCTTTCCTGATGATCCTTAGCTGGATGTAGATTTGCTAAGATAGACCAAAGGAAACATTTCTGGTCGTTATTTTCAATATTCAAGCAAGCTCTTTTATTTCTTACGAAATCTGGCAGTATTTTAAACGTTCCTCCCATGTAAGATTCTATTCGTGTCATCCTATAATCAATTCCTTCATACCGACTAAATTGTAGCCCAGATCGAGGGGTATTACTTAAAGAACTAAGTCTCTTGTTATTATCATTCAAATGATTATGAGTAAGAATGCTATTTTTATTTAAAATCCAAGAAGTACTGTTGTAATACACTACTACTTCTTCATCATTCTCCTGTCGATGGAATATGACTCGAGTTACAAACTGAACTCTATATTGATTTATTTCATTCATTCTTCTCTGTAAATCTGCGAAAGTAAAAGCAATGAGAGTATGCTCGTCAACTCCATTACCTTGAACTGAAACGTTTACAGTGAATATATTTTCACTTTCGCTAGAGATAGTAGGTTGTTGTTCTTCTTCAGTTCTAAATAAATGATCAGGAATTAATTTTTCTTCTTTGATTTTTTTCTTATTTATGAAGAGAGTTGATAAACCAATTGGTTTCTGTCTACTGTTATCACGTCTTTCTGTTTGATCTCTTATGATATCTCTATTTTTCTGTACGGAATCTTTATGTTTGGTAATAATATTATTATAGTATTCTCCAACTCTTTTTAGTACTTCTTCTCGGTTTCCGCGAGTTGATAGGTTCTTGTTTTTCAGAAATTTCTTTAATTCGCTTGTCTCTTTTTCTTTGTTATCATTGTATTCTTGTTTTAGTTTTGTAATGGTGATATTATTTTCTTTTATCTCATCTTCCAGAATGGTTCGTAATCTCGGTTCTGGTTTGTAGTCGGATGGTCTGTTCTTATTATGAGTTCTTTCGTTTCTGCGTTCAATTTTAATTTTATCTTCAGCTATCAAAATATACTTACTAAGATGGTTTATTATATTATTTGTTATTTCATGTTTCTTAGCTCCATTTGTTTTGATTTTATTAATTTTCGCATAAGTCCGCAGTTCATTATATGTGTATAGCGATAATCTTTGTATAACCGATTTGTTGTTCGATATAACCTTTTTACAAAGCTGAATAACCTCTGCAGTATTCATCATTTAATAGGGGAACATTTTTATTAATAAATTTCTCCCGACTGCGTTTTCTTAGTCGTAAAGAAAAGCACTGGTTTCAGTATGCGTTTCACAGAGCAAGCGCTGTCTATATTCTCTCCAATCAGTCAAGAAAGTTTCAGTAGAGTTCCGTAGATAGCAGATGTGTTTTGTGTTTCACGGAGCAAGCGCTATCTAGATTCTCTCCGATCAGTCAAGAAAGTTTCAGTAGAGTTCCGTAGATAGCAGATGTGTTTTGTGTTTCAAGGAGCAAGCGCTATCTAGATTCTCTCCGATCAGTCAAGAAAGATTCCATACAGTTTAGCAGGTGGCGGATGTGTTCCGAATCGCGAACCTTTCATTCAATCAAATAATTTCTGAAACAATTTTATTACATAATAAATGGAAGAATTAGAAAAGAAAATGTATGTTTACCGTCGCAGTTACAAGTACTACAATCGTATAAGTAATAGCTTACTTGTATCCAAATTCCTCTTTTCGGCAGCAGGAATGTCTGCGTTTCTAGTGCTACCTTTAGCTTCTTTAAGTTTGGGTGCTGTTATCATCGAAATAATTGAAAAGCAGTTAAGCATTGCTGATAGAAAAGCAGAATTTAGGACAAATTACAATTTTTATACTGAGTTGTTCTCAATGCTAAAATGCGGACAATTAACAATTGAGGAGGTAATTCAGAGAGAAACAGAGATGCGTAAAACCTTTCGATTTTTTCCTCGCGAAAAATACATGAAACAGGTTCGCTTGAACGGTTATAAATATTGTAAGAACGAAACTATCAAAATACAAGAAAATTTACCAAAAATATAAAATTTTTGCAAAACCTCCCACCCCAGACTTTGAAGATTGAAGATGTTTATTTGTCGTCTTATTATTTTTTATGGTGTGTCTGGGGTGCCCCGTGAGGGGAGGAAACCCTCTGAGTTTTTTGTTCGCCATCCTCACCATTAACCTCAAGTTGATGGCGGGATTCGATCTCACGACATCATTGATGAAGTGGTTGATCTAAGACGTTGCAACATCTTAGACCACTACACCAACGGGGCCTGCAGAATCTCCGCAACGAAATATTTTGTGATGTGAATACTAATGCGCAATGAGATTTTCTGTTTTTTGTTGCCCTAAGAGCTTTATCAGTACTAGAGGCAGAATTGTGGGTACGTCGAGGAGATTTTAATTTGATGATGTGATGAATATCGATTTGGATTTTTTTTTTTACATTAGATATTATCAATAAAAATATGTATGTGAGTTTGTGAGTCTGGATTTTTATTTAATAAAATCATCCCCTAATAAATGGAGTCCACAAAGGAAGTCTTGAATACAATCAGAATGAATAAATACAATGAGACAATCAGGAAAGAAGAACTAGTGTTGGGATTGAAATATACTATCGTTAAAATGAGAATTGCTAAGACGAAATATGGTGATAAGTTGGTTGTAGTTATTAATCATAATGACAAACCCTATGATTTGTTTATAACACAGAAATATAATGCCATTGCTAACGAATTACTTTTAAAGAAAAATCTAGTTTTGCAGCCGATTGTACGCGAAAACAAGAACAAAGAAACATATGTGGATTTAGAACTGTTTACTCAGTAATATTTGAATAAAAAATGAAAAATGTAAAAAAAAAAGAAGTAGTAGTATATTGTAGTATTTTATATGTAGTAAAGGGTAATATTCTCATTTCTTGTATCCTTTATTTTGGAAGTAAGAAAATAAAAATGTTCTTAAAAAGGGGGATAATTTGGTAAAAAGGATGTTAAAATTTAAGAAATTGATGTTAAAATGAGGTTTTGAAATTGGGGGGAGGGTGGAGTGGGAGCCCCTTTATATAACTACTCGCAAGGCTGGTTTTCCCACAAGGTTTGTTTCCCCACAATGTTTGTTTTCTCACAAGGTTTGTTTTCCCACAAGGTTGGTTTTCCCGAAAGGTTTGTTTCCCCACAAGGTTGGTTTTCCCACAAGGCTGGTTTTCCCGCAGGGTTTGTTTTCCCACAAGGTTAGTTTTCCCGCAAGGTTTGTTTTCCCACAAGGTTAGTTTTCCCACAAGGTTTGTTTCCCCACAAGGTTTGTTTCCCCACAAGGTTTGTTTTCCCACAAGGATTGTTTTCTCACAGGGTTTGTTTTCCCACTGTGTTGGTTTTCCCAAGAGGTTCGCTTTCCCGCAAGGTTCGCTTTCCCGCAAGGTTGGTTTTCCCACAAGGTTTGTTTTCTCAAAAGGTTTGTTTTCCCAAAAGGTTTGTTTCCCCACAAGGATGGTTTTCCCACAAGCTTGGTTTTCCCGCAGGGTTTGTTTTCCCACAAGGTTAGTTTTCCCGCAAGGTTTGTTTTCCCACAAGGTTGGTTTTCCCGAAAGGTTTGTTTCCCCACAAGGTTGGTTTTCCCACAAGGTTGGTTTTCCCGCAGGGTTTGTTTTCCCACAAGGTTAGTTTTCCCGCAAGGTTTGTTTCCCCACAAGGTTTGTTTTCCCACTGTGTTGGTTTTCCCAAAAGGTTCGCTTTCCCACAAGGTTGGTTTTCCCACAAGGTTGGTTTTCGCACAAGGTTGGTTTTCCCGCAGGGTTGCTTTCCCTATAAGGTTGGTTTTCCCACAAGGTTTGTTTTCTCACAAGGTTTGTTTTCCCACTAGGTTGTTTTTCCCACTAGGTTGGTTTTCCCACAAGGTTTGTTTTCCCACAAGCTTTGTTTTCCCCCAAGGTTGGTTTTCCCGCAGGGTTTGTTTTCCCACAAGGTTAGTTTTCCCGCAAGGTTTGTTTCCCCACAAGGTTTGTTTTCCCACAAGGTTTGATTTCCTACTAGGTTTGTTTCCCCACAAGGTTTGTTTTCCCACAAGGTTTGCTTTCCCCCAAGGTTGGTTTTCCCGCAAGGTTGGTTTTCCCACAAGGTTTGTTTTCCCACTGTGTTGGTTTTCCCAAAAGGTTCGCTTTCCCACAAGGTTTGTTTTCCCACAAGGTTTGTTTTCCCTCAAGATTTGTTTTTCCTCTAGGTTGGTTTTCCCACAAGGTTGGTTTTCCCACAGCGTTAGTTTTCTCACAAGGTTGGTGGTTCCAACACAGTGGGTTCCAACACAGTGGGAACCTTTCGGGAAAACCAACCTTGTGGGAAAACAAACCTTATGGGGAAAGCAACCCTGCGGGAAAACCAACCTTGTGGGAAAACCAACCTTGTGGGAAAGCGAACCTTTTGGGAAAACCAACACAGTGGGAAAACAAACCTTGTGGGAAAATCAACCTTGCGGGAAAACCAACCTTGTGGGAAAACAAACCTTGTGGGAAAACAAACCTTGTGGGAAAACCAACCTTGTGGGAAAACAAACCTTATGGGAAACAAACCTTGTGGGGAAACAAACCTTGTGGGAAAACCAACCTTGCGGGAAAGCGAACCTTTTGGGAAAACCAACACAGTGGGAAAACAAACCTTGCGGGAAAACCAACCTTGCGGGAAAACCAACCTTGGGTGAAAACAAAGCTTGTGGGAAGACAAACCTTGTGGGAAAACCAACCTAGTGGGAAAAACAACCTAGTGGGAAAACAAACCTTGTGAGAAAACAAACCTTGTGGGAAAACCAACCTTATGGGGAAAGCAACACTGCGGGAAAACCAACCTTGTGGGAAAACCAACCTTGTGGGAAAGCGAACCTTTTGGGAAAAACCAACACAGTGGGAAAACAAACCTTGTGGGAAAACCAACCTTGCGGGAAAGCGAACCTTTTGGGAAAACCAACACAGTGGGAAAACAAACCTTGTGGGAAAACCAACCTTGCGGGAAAACCAACCTTGGGGGAAAACAAAGCTTGTGGGAAAACAAACCTTTTGGGAAAACAAACCTTGTGGGAAAACAAACCTTGTGGGAAAACAAACCTTGTGAGAAAACAAACCTTGTGGGAAAACCAACCTTATGGGGAAAGAAACCTTGTGGGGAAACAAACCTTTCGGGAAAACCAACCTTGTGGTAAAACAAACCTTGTGGGAAAACAAACCTTGTGGGAAAACAAACCTTGTGGGAAAACAAACCTTGTGGGAAAAGAAACCTTATGGGAAAACAAACCTTGTGGGGAAACAAACCTTGGGGGAAAACCAACCTTGCGGGAAAACCAACCTTGGGTGAAAACAAAGCTTGTGGGAAAACAAACCTTGTGGGAAAACCAACCTAGTGGGAAAAACAACCTAGTGGGAAAACAAACCTTGTGGGAAAACCAACCTTATGGGGAAAGCAACCCTGCGGGAAAACCAACCTTGTGGGAAAACCAACCTTGTGGGGAAACAAACCTTTCGGGAAAACCAACCTTGTGGGAAAACAACCCTTGTGGGAAAACAAACCTTGTGGGAAAATCGACCTTGTGGGAAAGCGAACCTTTTGGGAAAACCAACACAGTGGGAAAACAAACCTTGTGGGAAAACCAACCTTGCGGGAAAACCAACCTTGGGGGAAAACAAAGCTTGTGGGAAAACAAACCTTTTGGGAAAACAAACCTTGTGGGAAAACAAACCTTGTGGGAAAACAAACCTTGTGAGAAAACAAACCTTGTGGGAAAACCAACCTTATGGGGAAAGAAACCTTGTGGGGAAACAAACCTTTCGGGAAAACCAACCTTTTGGTAAAACAAACCTTGTAGGAAAACAAACCTTGTGGGAAAACAAACCTTGTGGGAAAACAAACCTTATGGGAAAACAAACCTTGTGGGGAAACAAACCTTGTGGGAAAACCAACAACAACCTATTGGTAAAACAAACCTTGTGAGAAAACAAACCTTGCGGGAAAACCAACCTTGCGGGAAAACCAACCTTACGGGGAAAGCAACCCTGCGGGAAAACCAACCTTGTGGGAAAACCAACCTTGTGGGAAAGCGAACCTTTTGGGAAAACCAACACAGTGGGAAAACAAACCTTGTGGGAAAACCAACCTTGCGGAAAAACCAACCTTGGGGGAAAACCAACCTTGCGGGAAAACCAACCTTGTGGGAAAACAAACCTTGTGGGAAAACAAACCTTGTGAGAAAACAAACCTTATGGGGAAAGCAACCCTGCGGGGAAACCAACCTTGTGGGAAAAAAAACCTTGTGGGAAAGCGAACCTTTTGGGAAAACCAACACAGTGGGAAAACAAACCTTGTGGGAAAACCAACCTTGCGGGAAAACCAACCTTAAGGGAAAACAAACCTTGTGGGAAAACAAACCTTGTGGGAAAACAAACCTTGTGGGAAAACCAACCTTGTGGGAAAGCGAACCTTTTGGGAAAACCAACACAGTGGGAGAACAAACCTTGTGAGAAAACAAACCTTATGGGGAAAGCAACCCTGCGGGAAAACCAACCTTGTGGGAAAACCAACCTTGTGGGAAAGCGAACCTTTTGGGAAAACCAACACAGTGGGAAAACAAACCTTGTGGGAAAACAAACATTGTGGGAAAACAAACCTTGTGGGAAAACAAACCTTGTGGGAAAACAAACCTTGTGAGAAAACAAACCTTGTGGGGAAACAAACCTAGTGGGAAAACAAACCTTGTGAGAAAACAAACCTTGTGGGAAAACCAACCTTATGGGAAGACAAACCTAGTGGGAAAACAAACCTTGTGGGGAAACAAACCTTTCGGGAAAACCAACCTTGTGGGAAAACAAACCTTGTGGGAAAACAAACCTTGCGGGAAAGCGAACCTTTTGGGAAAACCAACACAGTGGGAAAACAAACCTTGTGAGAAAACAAACCTTGTGAGGAAACAAACCTAGTGGGAAAACAATCCTTGTGGGAAAACAAACCTTGTGGGGAAACAAACCTTGCGGGAAAACTAACCTTGTGGGAAAACAAACCATGCGGGAAAACAAACCTTGTGGGAAAACCAACCTTGTGGGGAAACAAACCTTTCGGGAAAACCAACCTTGTGGGAAAACAAACCTTGTGGGAAAACAAACCTTGTGGGAAAACAAACCTTGTGAGAAAACAAACCTTGTGGGGAAACAAACCTAGTGAGAAAACAAACCTTGTGAGAAAACAAACCTTGTGGGAAAACCAACCTTATGGGAAAACAAACCTAGTGGGAAAACAAACCTTGTGGGGAAACAAACCTTTCGGGAAAACCAACCTTGTGGGAAAACAAACCTTGTGGGAAAACCAACCTTGTGGGAAAGCGAACCTTTTGGGAAAACCAACACAGTGGGAAAACAAACCTTGTGGGAAAACCAACCTTGCGGGAAAACCAACCTTGGGGAAAAACAAACCTTGTGGGAAAACAAACCTTGTGGGGAAACAAACCTAGTGGGAAAACAATCCTTGTGGGAAAACCGACCTTGCGGGAAAGCGAACCTTTTGGGAAAACCAACACAGTGGGAAAACAAACCTTGTGAGAAAACAATCCTTGTGGGAAAACAAACCTTGTGGGGAAACAAACCTTGTGGGGAAACAAACCTTGTGGGAAAACTAACCTTGTGGGAAAACAAACCTTGCGGGAAAACTAACCTTGTGGGAAAACAAACCCTGCGGGAAAACCAAACTTTTGGGAAAACCAACCTCTTGGGGAAACAAACCTTTCGGGAAAACCAACCTTGTGGGAAAACAAACCTTATGGGGAAAGCAACCCTGCGGGAAAACCAACCTTGTGGGAAAACCAACCTTGTGGGAAAGCGAACCTTTTGGGAAAACCAACACAGTGGGAAAACAAACCTTGTGGGAAAATCAACCTTGCGGGAAAACCAACCTTGTGGGAAAACAAACCTTGTGGGAAAACAAACCTTGTGGGAAAACCAACCTTGTGGGAAAACAAACCTTATGGGAAACAAACCTTGTGGGGAAACAAACCTTGTGGGAAAACCAACCTTGCGGGAAAGCGAACCTTTTGGGAAAACCAACACAGTGGGAAAACAAACCTTGCGGGAAAACCAACCTTGCGGGAAAACCAACCTTGGGTGAAAACAAAGCTTGTGGGAAGACAAACCTTGTGGGAAAACCAACCTAGTGGGAAAAACAACCTAGTGGGAAAACAAACCTTGTGAGAAAACAAACCTTGTGGGAAAACCAACCTTATGGGGAAAGCAACCCTGCGGGAAAACCAACCTTGTGGGAAAACCAACCTTGTGGGAAAGCGAACCTTTTGGGAAAAACCAACACAGTGGGAAAACAAACCTTGTGGGAAAACCAACCTTGCGGGAAAGCGAACCTTTTGGGAAAACCAACACAGTGGGAAAACAAACCTTGTGGGAAAACCAACCTTGCGGGAAAACCAACCTTGGGGGAAAACAAAGCTTGTGGGAAAACAAACCTTTTGGGAAAACAAACCTTGTGGGAAAACAAACCTTGTGGGAAAACAAACCTTGTGAGAAAACAAACCTTGTGGGAAAACCAACCTTATGGGGAAAGAAACCTTGTGGGGAAACAAACCTTTCGGGAAAACCAACCTTGTGGTAAAACAAACCTTGTGGGAAAACAAACCTTGTGGGAAAACAAACCTTGTGGGAAAACAAACCTTGTGGGAAAAGAAACCTTATGGGAAAACAAACCTTGTGGGGAAACAAACCTTGTGGGAAAACCAACAACAACCTATTGGGAAAACAAACCTTGTGAGAAAACAAACCTTGTGGGAAAACCAACCTTATGGGGAAAGCAACCCTGCGGGAAAACCAACCTTGTGGGAAAACCAACCTTGTGGGAAAGCGAACCTTTTGGGAAAACCAACACAGTGGGAAAACAAACCTTGTGGGAAAACCAACCTTGCGGGAAAACCAACCTTGGGGGAAAACAAACCTTGTGGGAAAACAAACCTTGTGGGGAAACAAACCCTTTTGGGAAAACAATCCTTGTGGGAAAACAAACCTTGTGGGGAAACAAACCTTGCGGGATAACTAACCTTGTGGGAAAACAAACCCTGCGGGAAAACAAACCTTGTGGGAAAGCGAACCTTTTGGGAAAACCAACACAGTGGGAAAACAAACCTTGTGGGAAAACCAACCTTGCGGGAAAACCAACCTTGGGGGAAAACAAACCTTGTGGGAAAACAAACCTTGTGGGAAAACAAACCCTGTGGGAAAACAAACCTTGTGGGAAAACAAACCTTGTGGGAAAACAAACCTTGTGGGAAAGCGAACCTTTTGGGAAAACCAACACAGTGGGAAAACAAACCTTGTGGGAAAACCAACCTTGCGGGAAAACCAACCTTGGGGGAAAACAAACCTTGTGGGAAAACAAACCTTGTGGGGAAACAAACCTAGTGGGAAAACAATCCTTGTGGGAAAACAAACCTTGTGGGGAAACAAACCTTGCGGGAAAACTAACCTTGTGGGAAAACAAACCCTGCGGGAAAACAAACCTTGTGGGAAAACCAACCTTGTGGGGAAACAAACCTTTCGGGAAAACCAATCTTGTGGGAAAACAAACCTTGTGGGAAAACAAACCTTGTGGGAAAACAAGCCTTGTGGGAAAACAAACCTTGTGAGAAAACAAACCTTGTGGGGAAACAAACCTAGTGGGAAAACAAACCTTGTGAGAAAACAAACCTAGTGGGAAAACAAACCTTGTGGGGAAACAAACCTTTCGGGAAAACCAACCTTGTTGGAAAACAAACCTTGTGGGAAAACCAACCTTGTGGGAAAGCGAACCTTTTGGGAAAACCAACACAGTGGGAAAACAAACCTTGTGGGAAAACCAACCTTGCGGGAAAACCAACCTTGTGGGAAAACAAACCTTGTGGGGAAACAAACCTAGTGGGAAAACAATCCTTGTGGGAAAACCAACCTTGCGAGAAAGCGAACCTTTTGGGAAAACCAACACAGTGGGAAAACAAACCTTGTGAGAAAACAATCCTTGTGGGAAAACAAACCTTGTGGGGAAACAAACCTTGTGGGGAAACAAACCTTGTGGGAAAACTAACCTTGTGGGAAAACAAACCTTGCGGGAAAACTAACCTTGTGGGAAAACAAACCCTGCGGGAAAACCAACATTGTGGGAAAACCAACCTCTTGGGGAAACAAACCTTGTGGGAAAACCAACCTTGTGGGAAAACAAACCTTGTGGGAAAACAAACCTTGTGGGAAAACAAACCTTATGGGGAAAGCAACCTTGCGGGAAAACAAACCTTGTGGGAAAACAAACCTTCTGGGGAAACAAACCTTGTGGGAAAACCAACCTTGCGGGAAAGCGAACCTTTTGGGAAAACCAACACAGTAGGAAAACAAACCTTGCGGGAAAACCAACCTTGCGGGAAAACCAACCTTGGGTGAAAACAAAGCTTGTGGGAAAACAAACCTTGTGGGGAAACAAACCTTTCGGGAAAACCAACCTTGTGGGAAAACAAACCTTGTGGGAAAACAAACCTTGTGAGAAAACAATCCTTGTGGGAAAACAAACCTTCTGGGGAAACAAACCTTGTGGGAAAACCAACCTTGCGGGAAAGCGAACCTTTTGGGAAAACCAACACAGTAGGAAAACAAACCTTGTGGGAAAACCAACCTTGCGGGAAAACCAACCTTGGGTGAAAACAAAGCTTGTCGGAAAACAAACCTTGTGGGGAAACAAACCTTTCGGGAAAACCAACCTTGTGGGAAAACAAACCTTGTGGGAAAACAAACCTTGTGAGAAAACAATCCTTGTGGGAAAACAAACCTTGTGGGAAAACCAACCTTGTGGGGAAAAAACCTTTCGGGAAAACCAACCTTGGGGAAAACCAACCTTGTGGGGAAACAAACCTTTCGGGAAAACCAACCTTGTGGGAAAACAAACCTTGGGGGAAAACAAACCTTGTGGGAAAACAAACCTTGTGGGGAAACAAACCTAGTGGGAAAACAAAGCTTGTGAGAAAACAATCCTTGTGGGAAAACAAACCTTGTGGGGAAACAAACCTTGCGGGAAAACCAACCTTGTGGGGAAACAAACCTTTCGGGAAAACCAACCTTGTGGGAAAACCAACCTTGTGGGGAAACAAACCTTTCGGGAAAACTAACCTTGTGGGAAAACAAACCTTTCGGGAAAACCAACCTTGTGGGAAAACAAACCTTGTGGGAAAACAAACCTTGTGGGAAAACAAACCCTGCGGGAAAACCAACCTTGTGGGAAAACCCACCTTGTGGGGAAACAAACCTTTCGGGAAAACTAACCTTGTGGGAAAACAAACCCTGCGGGAAAACCAACCTTGTGGGAAAACAAACCCTGCGGGAAAACCAACCTTGTGGGAAAACCAACCTTGCGGGAAAGCGAACCTTTTGGGAAAACCAACACAGTGGGAAAACAAACCTTGTGAGAAAACAATCCTTGTGGGAAAACAAACCTTGTGGGGAAACAAACCTTGTGGGGAAACAAACCTTGTGGGAAAACTAACCTTGTGGGAAAACAAACCTTGCGGGAAAACTAACCATGTGGGAAAACAAACCCTGCGGGAAAACCAACTTTGTGGGAAAACCAAGCTTGTGGGGAAACAAACCTTGTGGGAAAACAAACCTTATGGGGAAAGCAACCCTGCGGGAAAACCAACCTTGTGGGAAAACCATTCTTGTGGGAAAGCGAACCTTTTGGGAAAACCAACACAGTGGGAAAACAAACCTTGTGGGAAAACAAACCTTATGGGGAAAGCAACCTTGCGGGGAAACCAACCTTGTGGGAAAACAAACCTTGTGGGAAAACAAACCTTGTGGGAAAACAAACCTTGTGGGAAAACAAACCTTATGGGAAAACAAACCTTCTGGGGAAACAAACCTTGTGGGAAAACAAACCTTGTGGGGAAACAAACCTTTCGGGAAAACCAACCTTGTGGGAAAACAAACCTTGTGGGAAAACAAACCTTGTGAGAAAACAATCCTTGTGGGAAAACAAACCTTGTGGGAAAACCAACCTTGTGGGGAAACAAACCTTTCGGGAAAACCAACCTTGTGGGAAAACCAACCTTGTGGGGAAACAAACCTTTCGGGAAAACCAACCTTGTGGGAAAACAAACCTTGGGGGAAAACAAACCTTGTGGGAAAACAAACCTTGTGGGGAAACAAACCTAGTGGGAAAACAAACCTTGTGAGAAAACAATCCTTGTGGGAAAACAAACCTTGTGGGGAAACAAACCTTGCGGGAAAACCAACCTTGTGGGGAAACAAACCTTTCGGGAAAACCAACCTTGTGGGAAAACCAGCCTTGTGGGGAAAGAAACCTTTCGGGAAAACCAACCTTGTGGGAAAACAAACCTTTCGGGAAAACCAACCTTGTGGGAAAACAAACCTTGTGGGAAAACAAACCATGTGGGAAAACAAACCCTGCGGGAAAACCAACCTTGTGGGAAAACCCACCTTGTGGGGAAACAAACCTTTCGGGAAAACCAACCTTGTGGGAAAACCAACCTTGTGGGGAAACAAACCTTTCGGGAAAACCAACCTTGTGGGAGAACAAACCTTTCGGGAAAACCAACCTTGTGGGAAAACAAACCTTGTGGGAAATGAAACCTTGTGGGAAAACAAACCCTGCGGGAAAACCAACCTTGTGGGAAAACCCACCTTGTGGGGAAACAAACCTTTCAGGAAAACTAACCTTGTGGGAAAACAAACCCTGCGGGAAAACCAACCTTGTGGGAAAACAAACCCTGCGGGAAAACCAACCTTGTGGGAAAACCAACCTTGCGGGAAAGCGAACCTTTTGGGAAAACCAACACAGTGGGAAAACAAACCTTGTGAGAAAACAATCCTTGTGGGAAAACAAACCTTGTGGGGAAACCAACCTCTTGGGGAAACAAACCTTGTGGGAAAACCAACCTTGTGGGAAAACAAACCTTGTGGGAAAACAAACCTTGTGGGAAAACAAACCTTATGGGGAAACAAACC
>JAKZAP010000194.1:0-53180 GCA_023053575.1 Branchinecta lynchi | reverse complement strand
GTTTGTTTCCCCATAAGGTTGGTTTTCCCAAAAGGTTTGTTTTCTCACAAGGTTTGTTTTCCCACTAGGTTGGTTTTCCCACAAGGTTTGTTTTCCCAAAAGGTTGGTTTTCCCTCAAGGTTTGTTTTCCCACAAGGTTTGTTTACCCACAATGTTGTTTTCCCACAAGGTTGGTTTTCCCGAAAGGTTTGTTTCCCCATAAGGTTGGTTTTCCCACAAGGTTGGTTTTCCCGCAGGGTTTGTTTTCCCACAAGGTTAGTTTTCTCACAAGGTTTGTTTTCCCACTGTGTTGGTTTTCCCAAAAGGTTCGCTTTCCCGCAAGGTTGGTTTTCCCACAAGGTTGGTTTTCCCGAAAGGTTTGTTTCCCCACAAGGTTGGTTTTCCCACAAGGTTGGTTTTCCCGCAGGGTTTGTTTTCCCACAAGGTTAGTTTTCCCGCAAGGTTTGTTTCCCCACGAGGTTTGTTTTCCCACTGTGTTGGTTTTCCCAAAAGGTTCGCTTTCCCACAAGGTTGGTTTTCCCACAAGGTTGGTTTTCCCACAAGGTTGGTTTTCCCGCAGGGTTGCTTTCCCCATGAGGTTGGTTTTCCCACAAGGTTTGTTTTCTCACAAGGTTTGTTTTCCCACTAGGTTGGTTTTCCCACTAGGTTTGTTTTCTCACAAGGTTGGTTTTCCCACAAGGTTTGTTTTCCCACAAGGTTTGTTTACCCACAATGTTTGTTTTCCCACAAGGTTGGTTTTCCCGAAAGCTTTGTTTCCCCACAAGGTTGGTTTTCCCACAAGGTTGGTTTTCCCGCAGGGTTTGTTTTCCCACAAGGTTAGTTTTCCCGCAAGGTTTGTTTTCCCACAAGGTTGGTTTTCCCGAAAGGTTTGTTTCCCCACAAGGTTGGTTTTCCCACAAGGTTGGTTTTCCCGCAGGGTTTGTTTTCCCACAAGGTTAGTTTTCCCGCAAGGTTTGTTTCCCCACGAGGTTTGTTTTCCCACTGTGTTGGTTTTCCCAAAAGGTTCGCTTTCCCACAAGGTTGGTTTTCCCACAAGGTTGGTTTTCCCGCAGGGTTTGTTTTCCCACAAGGTTAGTTTTCCCGCAAGGTTTGTTTTCCCACAAGGTTGGTTTTCCCGAAAGGTTTGTTTCCCCACAAGGTTGGTTTTCCCACAAGGTTGGTTTTCCCGCAGGGTTTGTTTTCCCACAAGGTTAGTTTTCCCGCAAGGTTTGTTTCCCCACGAGGTTTGTTTTCCCACTGTGTTGGTTTTCCCAAAAGGTTCGCTTTCCCACAAGGTTGGTTTTCCCACAAGGTTTTCCCACAAGGTTGGTTTTCCCGCAGGGTTGCTTTCCCCATGAGGTTGGTTTTCCCACAAGCTTTGTTTTCCCCCAAGGTTGGTTTTCCCGCAGGGTTTGTTTTCCCACAAGGTTAGTTTTCCCGCAAGGTTTGTTTCCCCACAAGGTTTGTTTTCCCACAAGGTTTGTTTTCCCACTGTGTTGGTTTTCCCAAAAGGTTCGCTTTCCCACAAGGTTGGTTTTCCCACAAGGTTGGTTTTCCCACAAGGTTGGTTTTCCCGCAGGGTTGCTTTCCCCATAAGGTTGGTTTTCCCAAAAGGTTTGTTTTCCCACAAGGTTTGTTTCCCCACAAGGTTTGTTTCCCCACAAGGTTTGTTTTCCCACAAGGATTGTTTTCTCACAAGGTTTGTTTTCCCACAAGGTTTGTTTCCCCACAAGGTTTGTTTCCCCACAAGGTTTGTTTTCCCACAAGGTTAGTTTTCCCAAAAGGTTTGTTTCCCCACAAGGTTTGTTTCCCCACAAGGTTTGTTTTCCCACAAGGATTGTTTTCTCACAAGGTTTGTTTTCCCACTGTGTTGGTTTTCCCAAGAGGTTCGCTTTCCCGCAAGGTTCGCTTTCCCGCAAGGTTGGTTTTCCCACAAGGTTTGTTTTCTCACAAGGTTTGTTTTCCCACTAGGTTTGTTTCCCCACAAGGTTTGTTTTCTCACAAGGTTTTTTTTTCCCACAAGGTTTGTTTCCCCACAAGGTTTCTTTCCCCACAAGGTTTGTTTTCCCACAAGGATTGTTTTCTCACAAGGTTTGTTTTCCCACTAGGTTTGTTTCCCCACAAGGTTTGTTTTCTCACAAGGTTTTTTTTTCCCACAAGGTTTGTTTCCCCACAAGGTTTCTTTCCCCACAAGGTTTGTTTTCCCACAAGGATTGTTTTCTCACAAGGTTTGTTTTCCCACTAGGTTTGTTTCCCCACAAGGTTTGTTTTCTCACAAGGTTTTTTTTTCCCACAAGGTTTGTTTCCCCACAAGGTTTCTTTCCCCATAAGGTTGGTTTTCCCACAAGGTTTGTTTTCCCACAAGGTTTGTTTACCCACAAGGTTTGTTTTCCCCCAAGGTTGGTTTTACCGCAAGGTTGGTATTCCCGCAAGGTTAGTTTTCCCACAAGGTTTAATTTAACACAATGTTTGTTTTCCCACAAGGTTGGTTTTCCCGAAAGGTTTGTTTCCCCACAAGGTTGGTTTTCCCGCAGGGTTTGTTTTCCCACAAGGTTAGTTTTCCCGCAAGGTTTGTTTTCCCACAAGGTTGGTTTTCCCGAAAGGTTTGTTTCCCCACAAGGTTGGTTTTCCCACAAGGTTGGTTTTCCCGCAGGGTTTGTTTTCCCACAAGGTTTGTTTCCCCACAAGGTTTGTTTCCCCACAAGGTTTGTTTTCCCACAAGGATTGTTTTCTCACAAGGTTTGTTTTCCCACTGTGTTGGTTTTCCCAAGAGGTTCGCTTTCCCGCAAGGTTCGCTTTCCCGCAAGGTTGGTTTTCCCACAAGGTTTGTTTTCTCACAAGGTTTGTTTTCCCACTAGGTTTGTTTCCCCACAAGGTTTGTTTTCTCACAAGGTTTGTTTTCCCACTGTGTTGGTTTTCCCAAAAGGTTCGCTTTCCCGCAAGGTTGGTTTTCCCACAAGGTTTGTTTCCCCACAAGGTTTGTTTTCCCACAAGGTTTGTTTTCCCACAAGGTTGGTTTTCCCGAAAGGTTTGTTTCCCCACAAGGTTGGTTTTCCCACAAGGTTGGTTTTCCCGCAGGGTTTGTTTTCCCACAAGGTTTGTTTCCCCACAAGGTTTGTTTCCCCACAAGGTTTGTTTCCCCACAAGGTTTGTTTTCCCACAAGGATTGTTTTCTCACAAGGTTTGTTTTCCCACTGTGTTGGTTTTCCCAAGAGGTTCGCTTTCCCGCAAGGTTCGCTTTCCCGCAAGGTTGGTTTTCCCACAAGGTTTGTTTTCTCACAAGGTTTGTTTTCCCACTAGGTTTGTTTCCCCACAAGGTTTGTTTTCTCACAAGGCGGGAAAACTAACCTTGTGGGAAAACAAACCCTGCGGGAAAACCAACCTTGTGGGAAAACCAACCTTGTGGGGAAACAAACCTTTCGGGAAAACCAACCTTGTGGGAAAACAAACATTGTGTTAAATCAGACCTTGTGGGAAAACTAACCTTGCGGGAAAACCAACCTTGTGGGAAAACCAACCTTATGGGAAAACCAACCTTGCGGGAAAACCAACCTTGGGGGAAAACAAACCTTGTGGGTAAACAAACCTTGTGGGAAAACCAACCTTATGGGGAAACAAACCCTGCGGGAAAACCAACCTTGTGGGAAAACCAACCTTGCGGGAAAGCGAACCTTTTGGGAAAACCAACACAGTGGGAAAACAAACCTTGTGGGAAAACAATCCTTGTGGGAAAACAAACCTTGTGGGGAAACAAACCTTGTGGGGAAACAAACCTTGTGGGAAAACTAACCTTGTGGGAAAACAAACCTTGCGGGAAAACTAACCTTGTGGGAAAACAAACCCTGCGGGAAAACAAACCTTGTGGGAAAACCAACCTTGTGGGGAAACAAACCTTTCTGGAAAACCAGCCTTGTGGCAAAACAAACCTTGTGGGAAAACAAACCTTGTGGGAAAACAAACCTTGTGGGAAAACAAACCTTTTGAGAAAACAAACCTTGTGGGGAAACAAACCTAGTGGGAACACAAACCTTGTGAGAAAACAAACCTTGTGGGAAAATCAACCTTGCGGGAAAGCGAACCTTGCGGGAAAGCGAACCTCTTGGGAAAACCAACACAGTGGGAAAACAAACCTTGTGAGAAAACAATCCTTGTGGGAAAACAAACCTTGTGGGGAAACAAACCTTGTGGGGAAACAAACCTTGTGGGAAAACTAACCTTGTGGGAAAACAAACCTTGCGGGAAAACTAACCTTGTGGGAAAACAAATCCTGCGGGAAAACCAGCCTTGTGGGAACACCAACCTTGTGGGGAAACAAACCTTTCGGGAAAACCAACCTTGTGGGAAAACAAACCTTGTGAGAAAACAAACATTGTGGGGAAACAAACCTTGTGGGAAAACCAACCTTGCGGGAAAGCGAACCTTTTGGGAAAACCAACCTTATGGGGAAAGCAACCCTGCGGGAAAACCAACCTTGTGGGAAAACCAACCTTGTGGGAAAACCAACCTTTTGGGAAAGCGAACCTTTTGGGAAAACCAACACAGTGGGAAAACAAACCTTGTGGGAAAACAAACCTTGTGGGGAAACAAACCTTGCGGGAAAATTAACCTTGTGGGAAAACAAACCCTGCGGGAAAACCAACCTTGTGGGAAAACCAACCTTGTGGGGAAACAAACCTTTCGGGAAAACCAACCTTGTGGGAAAACAAAACTTGTGGGAAAACAAACCTTGTGGGGAAACAAACCTTGTGGGAAAACCAACCTTGCGGGAAAGCGAACCTTTTGGGAAAACCAACACAGTGGGAAAACAAACCTTGTGAGAAAACAATCCTTGTGGGAAAACAAACCTTGTGGGGAAACAAACCTTGTGGGGAAACAAACCTTGTGGGAAAACTAACCTTGTGGGAAAACAAACCTTGTGGGGAAACAAACCTTGTGGGGAAACAAACCTTGTGGGAAAACAAACCTTGTGAGAAAACAATCCTTGTGGGAAAACGAACCTTGTGGGGAAACAAACCTTGTGGGGAAACAAACCTTGTGGGGAAACAAACCTTGTGGGAAAACAAACCTTGTTTGAAAACCAACCTTATGGGGAAAGCAACCCTGCGGGAAAACCAACCTTGTGGGAAAACCAACCTTGTGGGAAAACCAACCTTGTGGGAAAGCGAACCTTTTGGGAAAACCAACACAGTGGGAAAACAAACCTTGTGGGAAAACAAACCTTGTGGGGAAACAAACCTTGCGGGAAAACTAACCTTGTGAGAAAACAAACCTTGTGGGGAAACAAACCTAGTGGGAAAACAAACCTTGTGAGAAAACAAACCTTGTGGGAAAACCAACCTTGCGGGAAAGCGAACCTTGCGGGAAAGCGAACCTCTTGGGAAAACCAACACAGTGGGAAAACAAACCTTGTGAGAAAACAATCCTTGTGGGAAAACAAACCTTGTGGGGAAACAAACCTTGTGGGGAAACAAACCTTGTGGGAAAACTAACCTTGTGGGAAAACAAACCTTGCGGGAAAACTAACCTTGTGGGAAAACAAACCCTGCGGGAAAACCAGCCTTGTGGGAAAACCAACCTTGTGGGGAAACAAAGCTTTCGGGAAAACCAACCTTGTGGGAAAACAAACCTTGTGAAACATTGTGGGAAAACCAACCTTGTGGGAAAGCGAACCTTGCGGGAAAGCGAACCTTTTGGGAAAACCAACACAGTGGGAAAACAACCCTTGTGAGAAAACAATCCTTGTGGGAAAACAAACCTTGTGGGGAAACAAACCTTGTGGGGAAACAAACCTTGTGGGAAAACTAACCTTGTGGGAAAACAAACCTTGCGGGAAAACTAACCTTGTGGGAAAACAAACCCTGCGGGAAAACCAGCCTTGTGGGAAAACCAACACAGTGGGAAAACAAACCTTGTGGGAAAACCAACCTTGCGGGAAAACCAACCTTGGGGGAAAACAAAGCTTGTGGGAAAACAAACCTTTTCGGAAAACCAACCTAGTGGGAAAAACAACCTAGTGGGAAAAAAACCTTGTGAGAAAACAAACCTTGTGGGAAAACCAACCTTATGGGGAAAGCAACCCTGCGGGAAAACCAACCTTGTGGGAAAACCAACCTTGTGGGAAAACGAACCTTGTGGGAAAGCGAACATTTTGGGAAAACCAACACAGTGGGAAAACAAACCTTGTGGGAAAACCAACCTTGCGGGAAAACCAACCTTGGGGGAAAACAAACCTTGTGGGAAAAGAAACCTTGTGGGAAAACAAACCTAGTGGGAAAACAAACCTTGTGAGAAAACAATCCTTGTGGGAAAACAAAGCTTGTGGGAAAACAAACCTTTTCGGAAAACCAACCTAGTGGGAAAAACAACCTAGTGGGAAAAAACCTTGTGAGAAAACAAACCTTGTGGGAAAACCAACCTTATGGGGAAAGCAACCCTGCGGGAAAACCAACCTTGTGGGAAAACAAACCTTGTGAGAAAACAATCCTTGTGGGAAAACAAACCTTGTGGGGAAACAAACCTTGTGGGGAAACAAACCTTGTGGGGAAACAAACCTTGTGGGAAAACAAACCTTGTGGGAAAACCAACCTTATGGGGAAAGCAACCCTGCGGGAAAACCAACCTTGTGGGAAAACCAACCTTGTGGGAAAACCAACCTTTTGGGAAAGCGAACCTTTTGGGAAAACCAACACAGTGGGAAAACAAACCTTGTGGGAAAACAAACCTTGTGGGGAAACAAACCTTGCGGGAAAACTAACCTTGTGGGGAAACAAACCTTGCGGGAAAACTAACCTTGTGGGAAAACAAACCCTGCGGGAAAACCAACCTTGGGGGAAAACAAAGCTTGTGGGAAAACAAACCTTGTGGGAAAACCAACCTAGTGGGAAAAACAACCTAGTGGGAAAACAAACCTTGTGAGAAAACAAACCTTGTGGGAAAACCAACCTCATGGGGAAAGCAACCCTGCGGAAAACCAACCTTGTGGGAAAACCAACCTTGTGGGAAAACCAACCTTGTGGGAAAGCGAACCTTTTGGGAAAACCAACACAGTGGGAAAACAAACCTTGTGGGAAAACAAACCTTGTGGGGAAACAAACCTTGTGGGGAAACAAACCTTGTGGGAAAACAAACCTTGTGGGGAAACAAACCTTGTGGGGAAACAAACCTTGTGGGAAAACAAACCTTGTGAGAAAACAATCCTTGTGGGAAAACAAACCTTGTGGGGAAACAAACCTTGTGGGGAAACTTACCTTGTGGGGAAACAAACCTTGTGGGAAAACAAACCTTTCTGGAAAACCAACCTTGTGGCAAAACAAACCTTGTGGGAAAACAAACCTTGTGGGAAAACAAACCTTGTGGGAAAACAAACCTTGCGAGAAAACAAACCTTGTGGGGAAACAAACCTAGTGGGAAAACAAACCTTGTGAGAAAACAAACCTTGTGGGAAAACCACCTTGCGGGAAAGCGAACCTTGCGGGAAAGCGAACCTCTTGGGAAAACCAACACAGTGGGAAAACAAACCGTGTGAGAAAACAATCCTTGTGGGAAAACAAACCTTGTGGGGAAACAAACCTTGTGGCGAAACAAACCTTGTGGGAAAACTAACCTTGTGGGAAAACCAACCTTGTGGGGAAACAAACCTTTCGGGAAAACCAACCTTGTGGGAAAACAAGCCTTGTGAGAAAACAAACATTGTGGGGAAACAAACCTTGTGGGAAAACCAGCCTTGCGGGAAAGCGAACCTTTTGGGAAAACCAACCTTATGGGGAAAGCAACCCTGCGGGAAAAACAACCTTGTGGGAAAACCAACCTTGTGGGAAAACCAACCTTTTGGGAAAGCGAACCTTTTGGGAAAACCAACACAGTGGGAAAACAAACCTTGTGGGAAAACAAACCTTGTGGGGAAACAAACCTTGCGGGAAAACTAACCTTGTGGGAAAACAAACCCTGCGGGAAAACCAACCTTGTGGGAAAACCAACCTTGTGGGGAAACAAACCTTTCGGGAAAACCAACCTTGTGGGAAAACAAACCTTGTGGGAAAACAAACCTAGTGGGAAAATCAACCTTGCGGGAAAGCGAACCTTTTGGGAAAACCAACACAGTGGGAAAACAATCCTTGTGGGTAAACCAACCTTGCGGGAAAACCAACCTTGGGGGAAAACAAAGCTTGAGGGAAAACAAACCTTGTGGGAAAACCAACCTAGTGGGAAAAACAACCTTGGGGGAAAACAAAGCTTGTGGGAAAACAAACCTTGTGGGAAAAACAACCTAGTGGGAAAAACAACCTAGTGGGAAAACAAACCTTGTGAGAAAACAAACCTTGTGGGAAAACCAACCTTATGGGGAAAGCAACCCTGCGGGAAAACCAACCTAGTGGGAAAACCAACCTTGTGGGAAAACCAACCTTGTGGGAAAGCAAACCTTTTGGGAAAACCAACACAGTGGGAAAACAAACCTTGTGGGAAAACAAACCTTGTGGGGAAACAAACCCTGCGGGAAAAGAAACCTTGTGGGAAAACCAACCTTGTGGGGAAACAAACCTTTCTGGAAAACCAACCTTGTGGCAAAACAAACCTTGTGGGAAAACAAACCTTGTGGGAAAACAAACCTTGTGGGAAAACAAACCTTGTGAGAAAACAAACCTTGTGGGGAAACAAACCTAGTGGGAAAACAAACCTTGTGAGAAAACAAACCTTGTGGGAAAACCAACCTTGCGGGAAAGCGAACCTTGCGGGAAAGTGAACCTCTTGGGAAAACCAACACAGTGGGAAAACAAACCTTGTGAGAAAACAATCCTTGTGGGAAAACAAACCTTGTGGGGAAACAAACCTTGTGGGGAAACAAACCTTGTGGGAAAACTAACCTTGTGGGAAAACAAACCTTGCGGGAAAACTAACCTTGTGGGAAAACAAACCCTGCGGGAAAACCAGCCTTGTGGGAAAACCAACCTTGTGGGGAAACAAAGCTTTCGGGAAAACCAACCTTGTGGGAAAACAAACCTTGTGAGAAAACAAACATTGTGGGAAAACCAACCTTGTGGGAAAGCGAACCTTGCGGGAAAGCGAACCTTTTGGGAAAACCAACACAGTGGGAAAACAACCCTTGTGAGAAAACAATCCTTGTGGGAAAACAAACCTTGTGGGGAAACAAACCTTGTGGGGAAACAAACCTTGTGGGAAAACTAACCT
This sequence comes from Branchinecta lynchi, assembly GCA_023053575.1. Taxonomy (NCBI): domain Eukaryota; kingdom Metazoa; phylum Arthropoda; class Branchiopoda; order Anostraca; family Branchinectidae; genus Branchinecta; species Branchinecta lynchi. Next base: position 44,015 of record JAKZAP010000194.1, on the reverse strand, counting down.
TGTGGGAAAACAAACCTTGCGGAAAAACTAACCTTGTGGGAAAACAAACCCTGCGGGAAAACCAGCCTTGTGGGAAAACCAACCTTGTGGGGAAACAAACCTTTCGGGAAAACCAACCTTGTGGGAAAACAAACCTTGTGAGAAAACAAACATTGTGGGGAAACAAACCTTGTGGGAAAACCAGCCTTGCGGGAAAGCGAACCTTTTGGGAAAACCAACACAGTGGGAAAACAAACCTTGTGGGAAAACCAACCTTGCGGGAAAACCAACCTTGGGGGAAAACAAAGCTTGTGGGAAAACAAACCTTTTCGGAAAACCAACCTAGTGGGAAAAACAACCTAGTGGGAAAAAAACCTTGTGAGAAAACAAACCCTGCGGGAAAACCAACCTTGTGGGAAAACCAACCTTGTGGGAAAACCAACCTTTTGGGAAAGCGAACCTTTTGGGAAAACCAACACAGTGGGAAAACAAACCTTGTGGGAAAACAAACCTTGTGGGGAAACAAACCTTGCGGGAAAACTAACCTTGTGGGGAAACAAACCTTGCGGGAAAACTAACCTTGTGGGAAAACAAACCCTGCGGGAAAACCAACCTTGGGGGAAAACAAAGCTTGTGGGAAAACAAACCTTGTGGGAAAACCAACCTAGTGGGAAAAACAACCTAGTGGGAAAACAAACCTTGTGAGAAAACAAACCTTGTGGGAAAACCAACCTCATGGGGAAAGCAACCCTGCGGAAAACCAACCTTGTGGGAAAACCAACCTTGTGGGAAAACCAACCTTGTGGGAAAGCGAACCTTTTGGGAAAACCAACACAGTGGGAAAACAAACCTTGTGGGAAAACAAACCTTGTGGGGAAACGAACCTTGCGGGAAAACTAACCTTGTGGGAAAACAAACCCTGCGGGAAAACAAACCTTGTGGGAAAACCAACCTTGTGGGGAAAAAAACCTTTCGGGAAAACCAACCTTGTGGGAAAACAAACCTTGCGGGAAAACTAACCTTGTGGGAAAACAAACCCTGCGGGAAAACCAACCTTGTGGGAAAACCAACCTTGTGGGGAAACAAACCTTTCGGGAAAACCAACCTTTTGGGAAAACAAACATTGTGTTAAATCAGACCTTGTGGGAAAACTAACCTTGCGGGAAAACCAACCTTGTGGGAAAACCAACCTTATGGGAAAACCAACCTTGCGGGAAAACCAACCTTGGGGGAAAACAAACCTTGTGGGTAAACAAACCTTGTGGGAAAACAAACCTTGTGGGAAAACCAACCTAGTGGGAAAACAAACCTTGTGAGAATACAAACCTTTTGGGAAAACCAACCTTATGGGGAAACAAACCCTGCGGGAAAACCAACCTTGTGGGAAAACCAACCTTGCGGGAAAGCGAACCTTTTGGGAAAACCAACACAGTGGAAAGAAACAAACCTTGTGGGAAAACAATCCTTGTGGGAAAACAAACCTTGTGGGGAAACAAACCTTGTGGGGAAACAAACCTTGTGGGAAAACTAACCTTGTGGGAAAACAAACCTTGCGGGAAAACTAACTTTGTGGGAAAACAAACCCTGCGGGAAAACAAACCTTGTGGGAAAACCAACCTTGTGGGGAAACAAACCTTTCTGGAAAACCAGCCTTGTGGCAAAACAAACCTTGTGGGAAAACAAACCTTGTGGGAAAACAAACCTTGTGGGAAAACAAACCTTTTGAGAAAACAAACCTTGTGGGGAAACAAACCTAGTGGGAACACAAACCTTGTGAGAAAACAAACCTTGTGGGAAAATCAACCTTGCGGAAAAGCGAACCTTGCGGGAAAGCGAACCTCTTGGGAAAACCAACACAGTGGGAAAACAAACCTTGTGAGAAAACAATCCTTGTGGGAAAACAAACCTTGTGGGGAAACAAACCTTGTGGGGAAACAAACCTTGTGGGAAAACTAACCTTGTGGGAAAACAAACCTTGCGGGAAATCTAACCTTGTGGGAAAACAAATCCTGCGGGAAAACCAGCCTTGTGGGAAAACCAACCTTGTGGGGAAACAAACCTTGTGAGAAAACAAACATTGTGGGGAAACAAACCTTGTGGGAAAACCAGCCTTGCGGGAAAGCGAACCATTTGGGAAAACCAACCTTATGGGGAAAGCAACCCTGCGGGAAAACCAACCTTGTGGGAAAACAAACCTTGTGGGGAAACCAACCTAGTGGGAAAAACAACCTTGGGGGAAAACAAAGCTTGTGGGAAAACAAACCTTGTGGGAAAAACAACCTAGTGGGAAAAACAACCTAGTGGGAAAACAAACCTTGTGAGAAAACAAACCTTGTGGGAAAACCAACCTTATGGGGAAAGCAACCCTGCGGGAAAACCAACCTAGTGGGAAAACCAACCTTGTGGGAAAACCAACCTTGTGGGAAAGCAAACCTTTTGGGAAAACCAACACAGTGGGAAAACAAACCTTGTGGGAAAACAAACCTTGTGGGGAAACAAACCCTGCGGGAAAAGAAACCTTGTGGGAAAACCAACCTTGTGGGGAAACAAACCTTTCTGGAAAACCAACCTTGTGGCAAAACAAACCTTGTGGGAAAACAAACCTTGTGGGAAAACAAACCTTGTGGGAAAACAAACCTTGTGAGAAAACAAACCTTGTGGGGAAACAAACCTTGTGGGGAAACAAACCTTGTGGGAAAACCACCTTGCGGGAAAGCGAACCTTGCGGGAAAGCGAACCTCTTGGGAAAACCAACACAGTGGGAAAACAAACCGTGTGAGAAAACAATCCTTGTGGGAAAACAAACCTTGTGGGGAAACAAACCTTGTGGCGAAACAAACCTTGTGGGAAAACTAACCTTGTGGGAAAACCAACCTTGTGGGGAAACAAACCTTTCGGGAAAACCAACCTTGTGGGAAAACAAGCCTTGTGAGAAAACAAACATTGTGGGGAAACAAACCTTGTGGGAAAACCAGCCTTGCGGGAAAGCGAACCTTTTGGGAAAACCAACCTTATGGGGAAAGCAACCCTGCGGGAAAAACAACCTTGTGGGAAAACCAACCTTGTGGGAAAACCAACCTTTTGGGAAAGCGAACCTTTTGGGAAAACCAACACAGTGGGAAAACAAACCTTGTGGGAAAACAAACCTTGTGGGGAAACAAACCTTGCGGGAAAACTAACCTTGTGGGAAAACAAACCCTGCGGGAAAACCAACCTTGTGGGAAAACCAACCTTGTGGGGAAACAAACCTTTCGGGAAAACCAACCTTGTGGGAAAACAAACCTTGTGGGAAAACAAACCTAGTGGGAAAATCAACCTTGCGGGAAAGCGAACCTTTTGGGAAAACCAACACAGTGGGAAAACAATCCTTGTGGGTAAACCAACCTTGCGGGAAAACCAACCTTGGGGGAAAACAAAGCTTGAGGGAAAACAAACCTTGTGGGAAAACCAACCTAGTGGGAAAAACAACCTTGGGGGAAAACAAAGCTTGTGGGAAAACAAACCTTGTGGGAAAAACAACCTAGTGGGAAAAACAACCTAGTGGGAAAACAAACCTTGTGAGAAAACAAACCTTGTGGGAAAACCAACCTTATGGGGAAAGCAACCCTGCGGGAAAACCAACCTAGTGGGAAAACCAACCTTGTGGGAAAACCAACCTTGTGGGAAAGCAAACCTTTTGGGAAAACCAACACAGTGGGAAAACAAACCTTGTGGGAAAACAAACCTTGTGGGGAAACAAACCCTGCGGGAAAAGAAACCTTGTGGGAAAACCAACCTTGTGGGGAAACAAACCTTTCTGGAAAACCAACCTTGTGGCAAAACAAACCTTGTGGGAAAACAAACCTTGTGGGAAAACAAACCTTGTGGGAAAACAAACCTTGTGAGAAAACAAACCTTGTGGGGAAACAAACCTAGTGGGAAAACAAACCTTGTGAGAAAACAAACCTTGTGGGAAAACCAACCTTGCGGGAAAGCGAACCTTGCGGGAAAGTGAACCTCTTGGGAAAACCAACACAGTGGGAAAACAAACCTTGTGAGAAAACAATCCTTGTGGGAAAACAAACCTTGTGGGGAAACAAACCTTGTGGGGAAACAAACCTTGTGGGAAAACTAACCTTGTGGGAAAACAAACCTTGCGGGAAAACTAACCTTGTGGGAAAACAAACCCTGCGGGAAAACCAGCCTTGTGGGAAAACCAACCTTGTGGGGAAACAAAGCTTTCGGGAAAACCAACCTTGTGGGAAAACAAACCTTGTGAGAAAACAAACATTGTGGGAAAACCAACCTTGTGGGAAAGCGAACCTTGCGGGAAAGCGAACCTTTTGGGAAAACCAACACAGTGGGAAAACAACCCTTGTGAGAAAACAATCCTTGTGGGAAAACAAACCTTGTGGGGAAACAAACCTTGTGGGGAAACAAACCTTGTGGGAAAACTAACCTTGTGGGAAAACAAACCTTGCGGAAAAACTAACCTTGTGGGAAAACAAACCCTGCGGGAAAACCAGCCTTGTGGGAAAACCAACCTTGTGGGGAAACAAACCTTTCGGGAAAACCAACCTTGTGGGAAAACAAACCTTGTGAGAAAACAAACATTGTGGGGAAACAAACCTTGTGGGAAAACCAGCCTTGCGGGAAAGCGAACCTTTTGGGAAAACCAACACAGTGGGAAAACAAACCTTGTGGGAAAACCAACCTTGCGGGAAAACCAACCTTGGGGGAAAACAAAGCTTGTGGGAAAACAAACCTTTTCGGAAAACCAACCTAGTGGGAAAAACAACCTAGTGGGAAAAAAACCTTGTGAGAAAACAAACCCTGCGGGAAAACCAACCTTGTGGGAAAACCAACCTTGTGGGAAAACCAACCTTTTGGGAAAGCGAACCTTTTGGGAAAACCAACACAGTGGGAAAACAAACCTTGTGGGAAAACAAACCTTGTGGGGAAACAAACCTTGCGGGAAAACTAACCTTGTGGGGAAACAAACCTTGCGGGAAAACTAACCTTGTGGGAAAACAAACCCTGCGGGAAAACCAACCTTGGGGGAAAACAAAGCTTGTGGGAAAACAAACCTTGTGGGAAAACCAACCTAGTGGGAAAAACAACCTAGTGGGAAAACAAACCTTGTGAGAAAACAAACCTTGTGGGAAAACCAACCTCATGGGGAAAGCAACCCTGCGGAAAACCAACCTTGTGGGAAAACCAACCTTGTGGGAAAACCAACCTTGTGGGAAAGCGAACCTTTTGGGAAAACCAACACAGTGGGAAAACAAACCTTGTGGGAAAACAAACCTTGTGGGGAAACGAACCTTGCGGGAAAACTAACCTTGTGGGAAAACAAACCCTGCGGGAAAACAAACCTTGTGGGAAAACCAACCTTGTGGGGAAAAAAACCTTTCGGGAAAACCAACCTTGTGGGAAAACAAACCTTGCGGGAAAACTAACCTTGTGGGAAAACAAACCCTGCGGGAAAACCAACCTTGTGGGAAAACCAACCTTGTGGGGAAACAAACCTTTCGGGAAAACCAACCTTTTGGGAAAACAAACATTGTGTTAAATCAGACCTTGTGGGAAAACTAACCTTGCGGGAAAACCAACCTTGTGGGAAAACCAACCTTATGGGAAAACCAACCTTGCGGGAAAACCAACCTTGGGGGAAAACAAACCTTGTGGGTAAACAAACCTTGTGGGAAAACAAACCTTGTGGGAAAACCAACCTAGTGGGAAAACAAACCTTGTGAGAATACAAACCTTTTGGGAAAACCAACCTTATGGGGAAACAAACCCTGCGGGAAAACCAACCTTGTGGGAAAACCAACCTTGCGGGAAAGCGAACCTTTTGGGAAAACCAACACAGTGGGAAAACAAACCTTGTGGGAAAACAATCCTTGTGGGAAAACAAACCTTGTGGGGAAACAAACCTTGTGGGGAAACAAACCTTGTGGGAAAACTAACCTTGTGGGAAAACAAACCTTGCGGGAAAACTAACTTTGTGGGAAAACAAACCCTGCGGGAAAACAAACCTTGTGGGAAAACCAACCTTGTGGGGAAACAAACCTTTCTGGAAAACCAGCCTTGTGGCAAAACAAACCTTGTGGGAAAACAAACCTTGTGGGAAAACAAACCTTGTGGGAAAACAAACCTTTTGAGAAAACAAACCTTGTGGGGAAACAAACCTAGTGGGAACACAAACCTTGTGAGAAAACAAACCTTGTGGGAAAATCAACCTTGCGGAAAAGCGAACCTTGCGGGAAAGCGAACCTCTTGGGAAAACCAACACAGTGGGAAAACAAACCTTGTGAGAAAACAATCCTTGTGGGAAAACAAACCTTGTGGGGAAACAAACCTTGTGGGGAAACAAACCTTGTGGGAAAACTAACCTTGTGGGAAAACAAACCTTGCGGGAAATCTAACCTTGTGGGAAAACAAATCCTGCGGGAAAACCAGCCTTGTGGGAAAACCAACCTTGTGGGGAAACAAACCTTGTGAGAAAACAAACATTGTGGGGAAACAAACCTTGTGGGAAAACCAGCCTTGCGGGAAAGCGAACCATTTGGGAAAACCAACCTTATGGGGAAAGCAACCCTGCGGGAAAACCAACCTTGTGGGAAAACCAACCTTGTGGGAAAACCAACCTTTTGGGAAAGCGAACCTTTTGGGAAAACCAACACAGTGGGAAAACAAACCTTGTGGGAAAACAAACCTTGTGGGGAAACAAACCTTGCGGGAAAACTAACCTTGTGGGAAAACAAACCCTGCGGGAAAACCAACCTTGTGGGAAAACCAACCTTGTGGGGAAACAAACCTTTCGTGAAAACCAACCTTGTGGGAAAACAAACCTTGTGGGAAAACAAACCTTGTGGGGAAACAAACCTTGTGGGAAAACCAACCTTGCGGGAAAGCGAACCTTTTGGGAAAACCAACACAGTGGGAAAACAAACCTTGTGGGTAAACTAACCTTGCGGGAAAACCAACCTTGTGGGGAAACAAACCTTGTGAGAAAACAAACGTTGTGGGGAAACAAACCTTGTGGGAAAACCAGCCTTGCGGGAAAGCGAACCTTTTGGGAAAACCAACCTTATTGGGAAAGCAACCCTGCGGGAAAACCAACCTTGTGGGAAAACCAACCTTGTGGGAAAACCAACCTTTTGGGAAAGCGAACCTTTTGGGAAAACCAACACAGTGGGAAAACAAACCTTGTGGGAAAACCAACTTTGTGGGAAAACAAACATTGTGTTAAATCAGACCTTGTGGGAAAACTAACCTTGCGGGAAAACAAACCTTGTGGGTAAACAAACCTTGTGGGAAAACAAACCTTGTGGGAAAACCAACCTAGTGGGAAAACAAACCTAGTGGGAAAACAAACCTTGTGAGAAAACAAACCTTTTGGGAAAACCAACCTTATGGGGAAACAAACCCTGCGGGAAAACCAACCTTGTGGGAAAACCAACCTTGCGGGAAAGCGAACCTTTTGGGAAAACCAACACAGTGGGAAAACAAACCTTGTGGGAAAACAATCCTTGTGGGAAAACAAACCTTGTGGGGATACAAACCTTGTGGGGAAACAAACCTTGCGGGAAAACCAACCTTGGGGGAAAACAAAACTTGTGGGAAAACAAACCTTTTCGGAAAACCAACCTAGTGGGAAAAACAACCTAGTGGGAAAACAAACCTTGTGGGGAAACAAACCTTGTGGGGAAACAAACCTTGTGGGAAAACAAACCTTGTTTGAAAACCAACCTTATGGGGAAAGCAACCCTGCGGGAAAACCAACCTTGTGGGAAAACCAACCTTGTGGGAAAACCAACCTTGTGGGAAAGCGAACCTTTTGGGAAAACCAACACAGTGGGAAAACAAACCTTGTGGGAAAACAAACCTTGTGGGGAAACAAACCTTGCGGGAAAACTAACCTTGTGGGAAAACAAACCCTGCGGGAAAACCAACCTTGGGGGAAAACAAAGCTTGTGGGAAAACAAACCTTGTGGGAAAACCAACCTAGTGGGAAAAACAACCTAGTGGGAAAACAAACCTTGTGAGAAAACAAACCTTGTGGGAAAACCAACCTCATGGGGAAAGCAATCCTGCGGGAAAATCAACCTTGTGGAAAAACCAACCTTGTGGGAAAACCAACCTTGTGGGAAAGCGAACCTTTTGGGAAAACCAACACAGTGGGAAAACAAACCTTGTGGGAAAACAAACCTTGTGGGGAAACAAACCTTGCGGGAAAACTAACCTTGTGGGAAAACAAACCCTACGGGAAAACCAACCTTGTGGGAAAACAAACCTTGTGGGGAAACAAACCTTTCGGGAAAACCAACCTTGTGGGAAAACAAACCTTGCGGGAAAACTAACCTTGTGGGAAAACAAACCCTGCGGGAAAACCAACCTTGTGGGAAAACCAACCTTGTGGGGAAACAAACCTTTCGAGAAAACCAACTTTGTGGGAAAACAAACATTGTGTTAAATCAGACCTTGTGGGAAAACTAACCTTGCGGGAAAACCAACCTTGTGGGAAAACCAACCTTATGGGAAAACCAACCTTGCGGGAAAACCAACCTTGGGGGAAAACAAACCTTGTGGGTAAACAAACCTTGTGGGAAAACAAACCTTGTGGGAAAACCAACCTAGTGGGAAAACAAACCTAGTGGGAAAACAAACCTTGTGAGAAAACAAACCTTTTGGGAAAACCAACCTTATGGGGAAACAAACCCTGCGGGAAAACCAACCTTGTGGGAAAACCATCCTTGCGGGAAAGCGAACCTTTTGGGAAAACCAACACAGTGGGAAAACAAACCTTGTGGGAAAACAATCCTTGTGGGAAAACAAACCTTGTGGGGATACAAACCTTGTGGGGAAACAAACCTTGCGGGAAAACCAACCTTGGGGGAAAACAAAGCTTGTGGGAAAACAAACCTTTTCGGAAAACCAACCTAGTGGGAAAAACAACCTAGTAGGAAAACAAACCTTGTGAGAAAACAAACCTTGTGGGAAAACCAACGTTATGGGGAAAGCAACCCTGCGGGAAAACCAACCTTGTGGGAAAACCAACCTTGTGGGAAAGCGAACCTTTTGGGAAAACCAACACAGTGGGAAAACAAACCTTGTGGGAAAACAAACCTTGTGGGGAAACAAACCTTGCGGGAAAACTAACCTTGTGGGAAAACAAACCCTGCGGGAAAACCAACCTTGGGGGAAAACAAAGCTTGTGGGAAAACAAACCTTGTGGGAAAACCAACCTAGTGGGAAAAACAACCTAGTGGGAAAACAAACCTTGTGAGAAAACAAACCTTGTGGGAAAACCAACCTTATAGGGAAAGCAACCCTGCGGGAAAACCAACCTTGTGGGAAAACCAACCTTGTGGGAAAACCAACCTTGTGGGAAAGCGAACCTTTTTTGAAAACCAACACAGTGGGAAAACAAACCTTGTGGGAAAACAAACCTTGTGGGGAAACAAACCTTGCGGGAAAACTAACCTTGTGGGAAAACAAACCCTGCGGGAAAACCAACCTTGTGGGAAAACCAACCTTGTGGGGAAACAAACCTTTCGGGAAAACCAACCTTGTGGGAAAACAAACCTTGCGGGAAAACTAACCTTGTGGGAAAACAAACCCTGCGGGAAAACAAACCTTGTGAGAAAACAAACCTTGTGGGGAAACAAACCTAGTGGGAAAACAAACCTTGTGGGAAAACCAACCTTGCGGGAAAGCGAACCTTGCGGGAAAGCGAACCTCTTGGGAAAACCAACACAGTGGGAAAACAAACCTTGTGAGAAAACAATCCTTGTGGGAAAACAAACCTTGTGGGGAAAAAAACCTTGTGGGGAAACAAACCTTGTGGGAAAACTAACCTTGTGGGAAAACAAACCTTGTGGGGAAACAAACCTTGCGGGAAAACTAACCTTGTGGGAAAACAAACCCTGCGGGAAAACCAACCTTGGGGGAAAACAAAGCTTGTGGGAAAACAAACCTTGTGGGAAAACCAACCTAGTGGGAAAAACAACCTAGTGGGAAAACAAACCTTATGAGAAAACAAACCTTGTCGGAAAACCAACCTCATGGGGAAAGCAACCCTGCGGGAAAACCAACCTTGTGGGAAAACCAACCTTGTGGGAAAACCAACCTTGTGGGAAAGCGAACCTTTTGGGAAAACCAACACAGTGGGAAAACAAACCTTGTGGGAAAACAAACCTTGTGGGGAAACAAACCTTGCGGGAAAACTAACCTAGTGGGAAAACAAACCCTGCGGAAAAACCAACCTTGTGGGAAAACCAACCTTGTGGGGAAACAAACCTTTCGGGAAAACCAACCTTGTGGGAAAACAAACCTTGCGGGAAAACTAACCTTGTGGGAAAACAAACCCTGCGGGAAAACCAACCTTGTGGGAAAACCAACCTTGTGGGGAAACAAACCTTTCGGGAAAACCAACCTTGTGGGAAAACAAACATTGTGTTAAATCAGACCTTGTGGGGAAACTAACCTTGCGGAAAAACCAACCTTGTGGGAAAACCAACCTTATGGGAAAACCAACCTTGCGGGAAAACCAACCTTGGGGGAAAACAAACCTTGTGGGTAAACAAACCTTGTGGGAAAACAAACCTTGTGGGAAAACCAACCTATTGGGAAAACAAACCTTGTGAGAAAACAAACCTTTTGGGAAAACCAACCTTATGGGGAAACAAACCCTGCGGGAAAACCAACCTTGTGGGAAAACCAACCTTGCGGGAAAGTGAACCTTTTGGGAAAACCAACACAGTGGGAAAACAAACCTTGTGAGAAAACAATCCTTGTGGGAAAACAAACCTTGTGGGGAAACAAACCTTGTGGGGAAACAAACCTTGTGGGAAAACTAACCTTGTGGGAAAACAAACCTTGCGGGAAAACTCACCTTGTGGGAAAACAAACCGTGCGGGAAAACAAACCTTGTGAGAAAACAATCCTTGTGGGAAAACAAACCTTGTGGGGAAACAAACCTTGTGGGGAAACAAACCTTGTGGGAAAACTAACCTTGTGGGAAAACAAACCTTGCGGGAAAACTAACCTTGTGGGAAAACAAACCCTGCGGGAAAACAAACCTTGTGGGAAAACCAGCCTTATGGGGAAAGCAACCCTGCGGGAAAACCAACCTTGTGGGAAAACCAACCTTGTGGGAAAACCAACCTTGTGGGAAAGCGAACCATTTGGGATAACCAACACAGTGGAAAACAAACCTTGTGGGAAAACAAACCTTGCGGGGAAAACTAACCTTGTGGGAAAACAAACCCTGCGGGAAAAGAAACCTTGTGAGAAAACAAACCTTGTGGGAAAACCAACCTTGCGGGAAAGCGAACCTTGCGGGAAAGCGAACCTCTTGGGAAAACCAACACAGTGGGAAAACAAACCTTGTGAGAAAACAATCCTTGTGGGAAAACAAACCTTGTGGGGAAACAAACCTTGTGGGGAAACAAACCTTGTGGGAAAACTAACCTTGTGGGAAAACAAACCTTGCGGGAAAACTAACCTTGGGGGAAAACAAACCCTGCTGGAAAACCAGCCTTGTGGGAAAACCAACCTTGTGGGGAAACAAACCTTTCGGGAAAACCAACCTTGTGGGAAAACAAACCTTGTGAGAAAACAAACATTGTGGGAAAACCAACCTTGTGGGAAAGCGAACCTTGCGGGAAAGCGAACCTTTTGGGAAAACCAACACAGTGGGAAAACAAACCTTGTGAGAAAACAATCCTTGTGGGAAAACAAACCTTGTGGGGAAACAAACCTTGTGGGGAAACAAACCTTGTGGGAAAACTAACCTTGTGGGAAAACAAACCTTGCGGGAAAACTAACCTTGTGGGAAAACAAACCCTGCGGGATAACCAGCCTTGTGGGAAAACCAACCTTGTGGGGAAACAAACCTTTCGGGAAAACCAACCTTGTGGGAAAACAAACCTTGTGAGAAAACAAACATTGTGGGGAAACAAACCTTGTGGGAAAACCAGCCTTGCGGGAAAGCGAACCTTTTGGGAAAACCAACACAGTGGGAAAACAAACCTTGTGGGAAAACCAACCTTGCGGGAAAACCAACCTTGGGGGAAAACAAAGCTTGTGGGAAAACAAACCTTTTCGGAAAACCAACCTAGTGGGAAAAACAACCTAGTGGGAAAAAAACCTTGTGAGAAAACAAACCTTGTGGGAAAACCAACCTTATGGGGAAAGCAACCCTGCGGGAAAACCAACCTTGTGGGAAAACCAACCTTGTGGGAAAACGAACCTTGTGGGAAAGCGAACCTTTTGGGAAAACCAACACAGTGGGAAAACAAACCTTGTGGGAAAACCAACCTTGCGGGAAAACCAACCTTGGGAGAAAACAAACCTTGTGGGAAAACAAACCTTGTGGGGAAACAAACCTAGTGGGAAAACAAACCTTGTGAGAAAACAATCCTTGTGGGAAAACAAACCTTGTGGGGAAACAAACCTTGCGGGAAAACTAACCTTGTGGGAAAACAAACCCTGCGGGAAAACCAACCTTGTGGGAAAACCAACCTTGTGGGGAAACAAACCTTTCGGGAAAACCAACCTTGTGGGAAAACAAATCTTGTGGGAAAACAAACCTTGTGGGGAAACAAACCTTGTGGGAAAACCAACCTTGCGGGAAAGCGAACCTTTTGGGAAAACCAACAAAGTGGGAAAACAAACCTTGTGGGAAAACCAACCTTGCGGGAAAACCAACCTTGGGGGAAAACAAAGCTTGTGGGAAAACAAACCTTGTGGGAAGACCAACCTAGTGGGAAACACAACCTAGTGGGAAAACAAACCTTATGGGGAAAGCAACCCTGCGGGAAAACCAACCTTGTGGGAAAACCAACCTTGTGGGAAAGCGAACCTTTTGGGAAAACCAACACAGTGGGAAAACCAACCTTGTGGGAAAACCAACCTTGCGGGAAAACCAACCTTGGGGGAAAACAAACCTTGTGGGAAAACAAACCTTGTGGGGAAACAAACCTTGTGGGGAAACGAACCTTGTGGGAAAACTAACCTTGTGGGAAAACAAACCTTGTGGGAAAACCAACCTTGTGGGAAAGCGAACCTTTTGGGAAAACCAACACAGTGGGAAAAGAAACCTTGTGGGAAAACAAACCTTGTGGGGAAACAAACCTTGCGGGAAAACTAACCTTGTGGGAAAACAAACCCTGCGGGAAAACCAACCTTGTGGGGAAACAAACCTTTCGGGAAAACAAACCTTGTGGGAAAACAAACCTTGTGGGAAAACAAACCTTGTGGGAAAACAAACCTTATGGGGAAAGCAACCCTGTGGGAAAACCAACCTTGTGGGGAAACCAACCTTGTGGGAAAGCGAACCTTTTGGGAAAACCAACACAGTGGGAAAACAAACCTTGTGGGATAACCAACCATGCGGGAAAACCAACCTTTGGGGAAAACAAACCTTGTGGGAAAACACACCTTGTGGGGAAACAAACCTAGTGGGAAAACAAACCTTGTGAGAAAACAACCCTTGTGGGAAAACAAACCTTGTGGGGAAACAAACCTTTCGGGGAAACTAACCTTGTGGGAAAACAAACCCTGCGGGAAAACGAACCTTGTGGGAAAACCAACCTTATGGGGAAACAAACCCTGCGGGAAAACCAACCTTGTGGGAAAACCAACCTTGCGGGAAAGCGAACCTTTTGGGAAAACCAACACAGTGGGAAAACAAACCTTGTGAGAAAACAATCCTTGTGGAAAAACAAATCTTGTGGGGAAACAAACCTTGTGGGGAAACAAACCTTGTGGGAAAACTAACCTTGTGGGAAAACAAACCTTGCGGGAAAACTAACCTTGTGGGAAAACAAACCCTGCGGGAAAACCAACCTTGTGGGAAAACCAACCTTGTGGGGAAACAAACCTTTCGGGAAAACAAACCTTGTGGGAAAACCAACCTTGTGGGAAAACGCTTTCCCGCAAGGTTGGTTTTCCCCACAAGGTTAGTTTTCCCGCAAGGTTTGTTTTCCCACAAGGTTTGTTTTCCCACTGTGTTGGTTTTCCCAAAAGGTTCGCTTTCCCACAAGGTTGGCTTTCCCACAAGGTTGGTTTTCCCACAAAGTTGGTTTTCCCGCAGGGTTGCTTTCCCCATAAGGTTGGTTTTCCCACAAGGTTTGTTTTCCCGCAGGGTTTGTTTTCCCACAAGGTTAGTTTTCCCGCAAGGTTTGTTTTCCCACAAGGTTAGTTTTCCCACAAGGTTTGTTTCCCCACAAGGTTTGTTTCCCCACAAGGTTTTTTTTCCCACAAGGATTGTTTTCTCACAAGGTTTGTTTTCCCACTGTGTTGGTTTTCCCAAAAGGTTCGCTTTCCCGCAAGGTTGGTTTTCTCCCAAGGTTGGTTTTCCCGCAGGGTTTGTTTTCCCACAAGGTTAGTTTTCCCGCAAGGTTTGTTTCCCCACAAGGTTTGTTTTCCCACAAGGTTTGTTTTCCCACTGTGTTGGTTTTCCCAAAAGGTTCGCTTTCCCACAAGGTTGGTTTTCCCACAAGGTTGGTTTTCCCACAAGGTTGGTTTTCCCGCAGGGTTGCTTTCCCCATAAGGTCGGTTTTCCCACAAGGTTTGTTTTCTCACAAGGTTTGTTTTCCCACTAGGTTCTTTTTCCCACTACTTGGTTTTCCCACAAGGTTTGTTTTCCCACAAGCTTTGTTTTCCCCCAAGGTTGTTTTTCCCACTAGGTTGGTTTTCCCACAAGGTTTGTTTTCCCACAAGCTTTGTTTTCCCCCAAGGTTGGTTTTCCCAAAGGTTGGTTTACCCACAAGGTTTGTTTTCCCACTGTGTTGGTTTTCCCAAAAGGTTCGCTTTCCCGCAAGGTTGGTTTGTTTCCCCACAAGGTTTGTTTTCCCACAAGGTTTGTTTTCCCACAAGGTTGGTTTTCCCGAAAGGTTTGTTTCCCCACAAGGTTGGTTTTCCCACAAGGTTGGTTTTCCCGCAGGGTTTGTTTTCCCACAAGGTTAGTTTTCCCGCAAGGTTTGTTTCCCCACAAGGTTTGTTTTCCCACAAGGTTTGTTTTCCCACTGTGTTGGTTTTCCCAAAAGGTTCGCTTTCCCAAAAGGTTGGTTTTCCCACAAGGTTGGTTTTCCCACAAGGTTGGTTTTCCCGCAGGGTTGCTTTCCCCATAAGGTTGGTTTTCCCAAAAGGTTCGCTTACGCGCAAGGCTGGTTTTCCCACAAGGTTTGTTTCCCCACAATGTTTGTTTTCTCACAAGGTTTGTTTTCCCACAAGGTTGGTTTTCCCGAAAGGTTTTTTTCCCCACAAGGTTGGTTTTCCCACAAGGCTGGTTTTCCCGCAGGGTTTGTTTTCCCACAAGGTTTGTTTTCCCACAAGGTTTGTTTTCCCACAAGGTTTGTTTTGCCACAAGGTTGGTTTTCCAGAAAGGTTTGTTTCCCCACAAGGTTTGTTTCCCCACAAGGTTAGTTTTCCCGCAAGGTTTGTTTTCCCACAAGGTTAGTTTTCCCACAAGGTTTGTTTCCCCACAAGGTTTGTTTCCCCACAAGGTTTGTTTTCCCACAAGGATTGTTTTCCCACAAGGTTTGTTTTCCCACTGTGTTGGTTTTCCCAAAAGGTTCGCTTTCCCGCAAGGTTGGTTTTCCCATAAGGTTGGTATTCCCACAAGGTTGGTTTTCCCGCAAGGTTAGTTTTCCCACAAGGTCTGATTTAACACAATGTTTGTTTTCCCACAAGGTTGGTTTTCCCCCCACAAGGTTGGTTTTCCCACAAGGTTTTTTCCCGTTTCCCACAAGGTTAGTTTTCCCACAAGGTTGGTTTTTTTCCCACAAAAGGTTGGTTTTCCCATAAGGTTGGTTTTCCCACAAGGTTTTTTCCCGTTTTCCCACAAGGTTAGTTTTCCCACAAGGATTGTTTTCCCACAAGGTTTGTTTTCCCACTGTGTTGGTTTTCCCAAAAAGGTTGGTTTTCCCATAAGGTTGGTATTCCCGCAGGGTTTGTTTCCCCATAAGGTTGGTTTTCCCAAAAGGTTTTTGTTTTCCCGCAAGGTTGGTTTTCCCATAAGGTTGGTTTTCCCACAAGGTTGGTTTTCCCGCAAGGTTAGTTTTCCCACAAGGTCTGATTTAACACAATGTTTGTTTTCCCACAAGGTTGGTTTTCCCGAAAGGTTTGTTTCCCCACAAGGTTGGTTTTCCCACAAGGTTGGTTTTCCCGCAGGTTTTGTTTTCCCACAAGGTTAGTTTTCCCGCAAGGTTTGTTTTCCCACAAGGCTGGTTTTCCCGAAAGGTTTGTTTCAACACAAGGTTGGTTTTCCCACAAGGTTGGTTTTCCCGCAGGGTTTGTTTTCCCACAAGGTTAGTTTTCCCGCAAGGTTTGTTTCCCCACAAGGTTTGTTTTCCCACAAGGTTTGTTTTCCCACTGTGTTGGTTTTCCCAAAAGGTTCGCTTTCCCACAAGGTTGGTTTTCCCACAAGGTTGGTTTTCCCACAAGGTTGGTTTTCCCGCAGGGTTGCTTTCCCCATGAGGTTGGTTTTCCCACAATGTTTGTTTTCTCACAAGGTTTGTTTTCCCACTAGGTTGTTTTTCCCACTAGGTTGGTTTTCCCACAAGGTTTGTTTTCCCACAAGCTTTGTTTTCCCCCAAGGTTGGTTTTCCCGCAGGGTTTGTTTTCCCACAAGGTTAGTTTTCCCGCAAGGTTTGTTTCCCCACAAGGTTTGTTTTCCCACAAGGTTTGTTTTCCCACTGTGTTGGTTTTCGCAAAAGGTTCGCTTTCCCACAAGGTTGGTTTTCCCACAAGGTTGGTTTTCCCACAAGGTTGGTTTTCCCGCAGGGTTGCTTTCCCCATAAGGTTGGTTTTCCCACAAGGTTTGTTTTCCCACAAGGTTTGTTTCCCCACAAGGTTTGTTTCCCCACAAGGTTTGTTTCCCCACAAGGTTTGTTTTCCCACAAGGATTGTTTTCTCACAAGGTTTGTTTCCCCACAAGGTTTGTTTCCCCACAAGGTTTGTTTTCCCACAAGGTTTGTTTTCCCACAAGGATTGTTTTCCCACAAGGCTGGTTTTCCCGCAGGGTTTGTTTTCCCACAAGGTTTGTTTTCCCACAAGGTTTGTTTTCCCACAAGGTTTGTTTTCCCACAAGGTTTATTTTGCCACAAGGTTGGTTTTCCAGAAAGGTTTGTTTCCCCACAAGGTTTGTTTCCCCACAAGGTTAGTTTTCCCGCAAGGTTTGTTTTCCCACAAGGTTAGTTTTCCCACAAGGTTTGTTTCCCCACAAAGTTTGTTTCCCCACAAGGTTTGTTTTCCCACAAGGATTGTTTTCCCACAAGGTTTGTTTTCCCACTGTGTTGGTTTTCCCAAAAGGTTCGCTTTCCCGCAAGGTTGGTTTTCCCATAAGGTTGGTATTCCCGCAGGGTTTGTTTCCCCATAAGGTTGGTTTTCCTAAAAGGTTTGTTTTCTCACAAGGTTTGTTTTCCCACTAGGTTGGTTTTCCCACAAGGTTTGTTTTCCCACAAGGTTTGTTTACCCACAAGGTTTGTTTTCCCCCAAGGTTGGTTTTCCCGCAAGGTTGGTTTTCCCATAAGGTTGGTTTTCCCACAAGGTTGGTTTTCCCGCAAGGTTAGTTTTCCCACAAGGTCTGATTTAACACAATGTTTGTTTTCCCACAAGGTTGGTTTTCCCGAAAGGTTTGTTTCCCCACAAGGTTGGTTTTCCCACAAGGTTGGTTTTCCCGCAGGGTTTGTTTTCCCACAAGGTTAGTTTTCCCGCAAGGTTTGTTTTCCCACAAGGCTGGTTTTCCCGAAAGGTTTGTTTCAACACAAGGTTGGTTTTCCCACAAGGTTGGTTTTCCCGCAGGGTTTGTTTTCCCACAAGGTTAGTTTTCCCGCAAGGTTTGTTTCCCCACAAGGTTTGTTTTCCCACAAGGTTTGTTTTCCCACTGTGTTGGTTTTCCCAAAAGGTTCGCTTTCCCACAAGGTTGGTTTTCCCACAAGGTTGGTTTTCCCACAAGGTTGGTTTTCCCGCAGGGTTGCTTTCCCCATGAGGTTGGTTTTCCCACAAGGTTTGTTTTCTCACAAGGTTTGTTTTCCCACTAGGTTGTTTTTCCCACTAGGTTGGTTTTCCCACAAGGTTTGTTTTCCCACAAGCTTTGTTTTCCCCCAAGGTTGGTTTTCCCGCAGGGTTTGTTTTCCCACAAGGTTAGTTTTCCCGCAAGGTTTGTTTCCCCACAAGGTTTGTTTTCCCACAAGGTTTGTTTTCCCACTGTGTTGGTTTTCGCAAAAGGTTCGCTTTCCCACAAGGTTGGTTTTCCCACAAGGTTGGTTTTCCCACAAGGTTGGTTTTCCCGCAGGGTTGATTTCCCCATAAGGTTGGTTTTCCCACAAGGTTTGTTTTCCCACAAGGTTTGTTTCCCCACAAGGTTTGTTTCCCCACAAGGTTTGTTTTCCCACAAGGATTGTTTTCTCACAAGGTTTGTTTCCCCACAAGGTTTGTTTCCCCACAAGGTTTGTTTTCCCACAAGGTTTGTTTTCCCACAAGGATTGTTTTCTCACAAGGTTTGTTTTCCCACTTTGTTGGTTTTCCCAAGAGGTTCGCTTTCCCGCAAGGTTCGCTTTCCCGCAAGGTTGGTTTTCCCACAAGGTTTGTTTTCTCACAAGGTTTGTTTTCCCACAAGGTTTGTTTCCCCACAAGGTTTGTTTCCCCACAAGGTTTGTTTTCCCACAAGGATTGTTTTCTCACAAGGTTTGTTTTCCCACTGTGTTGGTTTTCCCAAGAGGTTCGCTTTCCCGCAAGGTTCGCTTTCCCGCAAGGTTGGTTTTCCCACAAGGTTTGTTTTCTCACAAGGTTTGTTTTCCCACTAGGTTTGTTTCCCCACAAGGTTTGTTTTCTCACAAGGTTTGTTTTCCCACAAGGTTTGTTTTCCCACAAGGTTTGTTTTCCCACAAGGTTTGTTTTGCCACAAGGTTGGTTTTCCAGAAAGGTTTGTTTCCCCACAAGGTTGGTTTTCCCACAAGGTTTGTTTTCCCGCAGGGTTTGTTTTCCCACAAGGTTAGTTTTCCCGCAAGGTTTGTTTTCCCACAAGGTTAGTTTTCCCACAAGGTTTGTTTCCCCACAAGGTTTGTTTCCCCACAAGGTTTGTTTTCCCACAAGGATTGTTTTCTCACAAGGTTTGTTTTCCCACTGTGTTGGTTTTCCCAAAAGGTTCGCTTTCCCGCAAGGTTGGTTTTCCCACAAGGTTGGTTTTCCCGCAGGGTTTGTTTCCCCATAAGGTTGGTTTTCCCACAAGGTTTGTTTTCTCACAAGGTTTGTTTTCCCACTAGGTTGGTTTTCCCACAAGGTTAGTTTTCCCACAAGGTTTGTTTTCCCCCAAGGTTTGTTTTCCCCCAAGGTTGGTTTTCCCGCAAGGTTGGTTTTCCCACAAGGTTGGTTTTCCCGCAAGGTTAGTTTTCCCACAAGGTCTGATTTAACACAATGTTTGTTTTCCCACAAGGTTGGTTTTCCCGAAAGGTTTGTTTTCCCCCAAGGTTGGTTTTCCCGAAAGGTTGGTTTTCCCATAAGGTTGGTTTTCCCACAAGGTTGGTTATCCCGCAAGGTTAGTTTTCCCACAAGGTCTGATTTAACACAATGTTTGTTTTCCCACAAGGTTGGTTTTCCCGAAAGGTTTGTTTCCCCACAAGGTTGGTTTTCCCACAAGGTTGGTTTTCCCGCAGGGTTTGTTTTCCCACAAGGTTAGTTTTCCCGCAAGGTTTGTTTTCCCGCAAGGTTAGTTTTCCCACAAGGTCTGATTTAACACAATGTTTGTTTTCCCACAAGGTTGGTTTTCCCGAAAGGTTTGTTTCCCCACAAGGTTGGTTTTCCCACAAGGTTGGTTTTCCCGCAGGGTTTGTTTTCCCACAAGGTTAGTTTTCCCGCAAGGTTTGTTTTCCCACAAGGTTGGTTTTCCCGAAAGGTTTGTTTCCCCACAAGGTTGGTTTTCCCGCAGGGTTTGTTTTCCCACAAGGTTAGTTTTCCCGCAAGGTTTGTTTCCCCACAAGGTTTGTTTTCCCACAAGGTTTGTTTTCCCACTGTGTTGGTTTTCCCAAAAGGTTCGCTTTCCCACAAGGTTGGTTTTCCCACAAGGTTGGTTTTCCCACAAGGTTGGTTTTCCCGCAGGGTTGCTTTCCCCATGAGGTTGGTTTTCCCACAATGTTTGTTTTCTCACAAGGTTTGTTTTCCCACTAGGTTGTTTTTCCCACTAGGTTGGTTTTCCCACAAGGTTTGTTTTCCCACAAGCTTTGTTTTCCCCCAAGGTTGGTTTTCCCGCAGGGTTTGTTTTCCCACAAGGTTAGTTTTCCCGCAAGGTTTGTTTCCCCACAAGGTTTGTTTTCCCACAAGGTTTGTTTTCCCACTGTGTTGGTTTTCGCAAAAGGTTCGCTTTCCCACAAGGTTGGTTTTCCCACAAGGTTGGTTTTCCCACAAGGTTGGTTTTCCCGCAGGGTTGCTTTCCCCATAAGGTTGGTTTTCCCACAAGGTTTGTTTTCCCACAAGGTTTGTTTCCCCACAAGGTTTGTTTCCCCACAAGGTTTGTTTCCCCACAAGGTTTGTTTTCCCACAAGGATTGTTTTCTCACAAGGTTTGTTTCCCCACAAGGTTTGTTTCCCCACAAGGTTTGTTTTCCCACAAGGTTTGTTTTCCCACAAGGATTGTTTTCCCACAAGGCTGGTTTTCCCGCAGGGTTTGTTTTCCCACAAGGTTTGTTTTCCCACAAGGTTTGTTTTCCCACAAGGTTTGTTTTCCCACAAGGTTTATTTTGCCACAAGGTTGGTTTTCCAGAAAGGTTTGTTTCCCCACAAGGTTTGTTTCCCCACAAGGTTAGTTTTCCCGAAAGGTTTGTTTTCCCACAAGGTTAGTTTTCCCACAAGGTTTGTTTCCCCACAAAGTTTGTTTCCCCACAAGGTTTGTTTTCCCACAAGGATTGTTTTCCCACAAGGTTTGTTTTCCCACTGTGTTGGTTTTCCCAAAAGGTTCGCTTTCCCGCAAGGTTGGTTTTCCCATAAGGTTGGTATTCCCGCAGGGTTTGTTTCCCCATAAGGTTGGTTTTCCCAAAAGGTTTGTTTTCTCACAAGGTTTGTTTTCCCACTAGGTTGGTTTTCCCACAAGGTTTGTTTTCCCACAAGGTTTGTTTACCCACAAGGTTTGTTTTCCCCCAAGGTTGGTTTTCCCGCAAGGTTGGTTTTCCCATAAGGTTGGTTTTCCCACAAGGTTGGTTTTCCCGCAAGGTTAGTTTTCCCACAAGGTCTGATTTAACACAATGTTTGTTTTTCCACAAGGTTGGTTTTCCCGAAAGGTTTGTTTCCCCACAAGGTTGGTTTTCCCACAAGGTTGGTTTTCCCGCAGGGTTTGTTTTCCCACAAGGTTAGTTTTCCCGCAAGGTTTGTTTTCCCACAAGGCTGGTTTTCCCGAAAGGTTTGTTTCAACACAAGGTTGGTTTTCCCACAAGGTTGGTTTTCCCGCAGGGTTTGTTTTCCCACAAGGTTAGTTTTCCCGCAAGGTTTGTTTCCCCACAAGGTTTGTTTTCCCACAAGGTTTGTTTTCCCACTGTGTTGGTTTTCCCAAAAGGTTCGCTTTCCCACAAGGTTGGTTTTCCCACAAGGTTGGTTTTCCCACAAGGTTGGTTTTCCCGCAGGGTTGCTTTCCCCATGAGGTTGGTTTTCCCACAAGGTTTGTTTTCTCACAAGGTTTGTTTTCCCACTAGGTTGTTTTTCCCACTAGGTTGGTTTTCCCACAAGGTTTGTTTTCCCACAAGCTTTGTTTTCCCCCAAGGTTGGTTTTCCCGCAGGGTTTGTTTTCCCACAAGGTTAGTTTTCCCGCAAGGTTTGTTTCCCCACAAGGTTTGTTTTCCCACAAGGTTTGTTTTCCCACTGTGTTGGTTTTCGCAAAAGGTTCGCTTTCCCACAAGGTTGGTTTTCCCACAAGGTTGGTTTTCCCACAAGGTTGGTTTTCCCGCAGGGTTGATTTCCCCATAAGGTTGGTTTTCCCACAAGGTTTGTTTTCCCACAAGGTTTGTTTCCCCACAAGGTTTGTTTCCCCACAATTTTTGTTTTCCCACAAGGATTGTTTTCTCACAAGGTTTGTTTCCCCACAAGGTTTGTTTCCCCACAAGGTTTGTTTTCCCACAAGGTTTGTTTTCCCACAAGGATTGTTTTCTCACAAGGTTTGTTTTCCCACTTTGTTGGTTTTCCCAAGAGGTTCGCTTTCCCGCAAGGTTCGCTTTCCCGCAAGGTTGGTTTTCCCACAAGGTTTGTTTTCTCACAAGGTTTGTTTTCCCACAAGGTTTGTTTCCCCACAAGGTTTGTTTCCCCACAAGGTTTGTTTTCCCACAAGGATTGTTTTCTCACAAGGTTTGTTTTCCCACTGTGTTGGTTTTCCCAAGAGGTTCGCTTTCCCGCAAGGTTCGCTTTCCCGCAAGGTTGGTTTTCCCACAAGGTTTGTTTTCTCACAAGGTTTGTTTTCCCACTAGGTTTGTTTCCCCACAAGGTTTGTTTTCTCACAAGGTTTGTTTTCCCACAAGGTTTGTTTTCCCACAAGGTTTGTTTTCCCACAAGGTTTGTTTTGCCACAAGGTTGGTTTTCCAGAAAGGTTTGTTTCCCCACAAGGTTGGTTTTCCCACAAGGTTTGTTTTCCCGCAGGGTTTGTTTTCCCACAAGGTTAGTTTTCCCGCAAGGTTTGTTTTCCCACAAGGTTAGTTTTCCCACAAGGTTTGTTTCCCCACAAGGTTTGTTTCCCCACAAGGTTTGTTTTCCCACAAGGATTGTTTTCTCACAAGGTTTGTTTTCCCACTGTGTTGGTTTTCCCAAAAGGTTCGCTTTCCCGCAAGGTTGGTTTTCCCACAAGGTTGGTTTTCCCGCAGGGTTTGTTTCCCCATAAGGTTGGTTTTCCCACAAGGTTTGTTTTCTCACAAGGTTTGTTTTCCCACTAGGTTGGTTTTCCCACAAGGTTAGTTTTCCCACAAGGTTTGTTTTCCCCCAAGGTTTGTTTTCCCCCAAGGTTGGTTTTCCCGCAAGGTTGGTTTTCCCACAAGGTTGGTTTTCCCGCAAGGTTAGTTTTCCCACAAGGTCTGATTTAACACAATGTTTGTTTTCCCACAAGGTTGGTTTTCCCGAAAGGTTTGTTTTCCCCCAAGGTTGGTTTTCCCGCAAGGTTGGTTTTCCCATAAGGTTGGTTTTCCCACAAGGTTGGTTATCCCGCAAGGTTAGTTTTCCCACAAGGTCTGATTTAACACAATGTTTGTTTTCCCACAAGGTTGGTTTTCCCGAAAGGTTTGTTTCCCCACAAGGTTGGTTTTCCCACAAGGTTGGTTTTCCCGTAGGGTTTGTTTTCCCACAAGGTTAGTTTTCCCGCAAGGTTTGTTTTCCCACAAGGTTGGTTTTCCCGAAAGGTTTGTTTCCCCACAAGGTTGGTTTTCCCGCAGGGTTTGTTTTCCCACAAGGTTAGTTTTCCCGCAAGGTTTGTTTCCCCACAAGGTTTGTTTTCCCACAAGGTTTGTTTTCCCACTGTGTTGGTTTTCCCAAAAGGTTCGCTTTCCCACAAGGTTGGTTTTCCTACAAGGTTGGTTTTCGCACAAGGTTGGTTTTCCCGCAGGGTTGCTTTCCCACAAGGTTCGTTTTCCCACAAGGTTGGTTTTCCCACAAGGTTGGTTTTCCCGCAGGGTTGCTTTCCCCATAAGGTTGGTTTTCCCACAAGGTTTGTTTTCTCACAAGGTTTGTTTTCCCACAAGGTTAGTTTTCCCGCAAGGTTTGTTTCCCCACAAGGTTTGTTTTCCCACAAGGATTGTTTTCTCACAAGGTTTGTTTTCCCACTAGGTTTGTTTCCCCACAATGTTTGTTTTCCCACAAGGTTGGTTTTCCCGAAAGGTTTGTTTTCCCCCAAGGTTGGTTTTCCCGCAAGGTTGGTTTTCCCATAAGGTTGGTTTTCCCACAAGGTTGGTTATCCCGCAAGGTTAGTTTTCCCACAAGGTCTGATTTAACACAATGTTTGTTTTCCCACAAGGTTGGTTTTCCCGAAAGGTTTGTTTCCCCACAAGGTTGGTTTTCCCACAAGGTTGGTTTTCCCGCAGGGTTTGTTTTCCCACAAGGTTAGTTTTCCCGCAAGGTTTGTTTTCCCGCAAGGTTAGTTTTCCCACAAGGTCTGATTTAACACAATGTTTGTTTTCCCACAAGGTTGGTTTTCCCGAAAGGTTTGTTTCCCCACAAGGTTGGTTTTCCCACAAGGTTGGTTTTCCCGCAGGGTTTGTTTTCCCACAAGGTTAGTTTTCCCGCAAGGTTTGTTTTCCCACAAGGTTGGTTTTCCCGAAAGGTTTGTTTCCCCACAAGGTTGGTTTTCCCGCAGGGTTTGTTTTCCCACAAGGTTAGTTTTCCCGCAAGGTTTGTTTCCCCACAAGGTTTGTTTTCCCACAAGGTTTGTTTTCCCACTGTGTTGGTTTTCCCAAAAGGTTCGCTTTCCCACAAGGTTGGTTTTCCTACAAGGTTGGTTTTCGCACAAGGTTGGTTTTCCCGCAGGGTTGCTTTCCCACAAGGTTCGTTTTCCCACAAGGTTGGTTTTCCCACAAGGTTAGTTTTCCCGCAAGGTTTGTTTACCCACAAGGCTGGTTTTCCCGAAAGGTTTGTTTCAACACAAGGTTGGTTTTCCCACAAGGTTGGTTTTCCCGCAGGGTTTGTTTTCCCACAAGGTTAGTTTTCCCGCAAGGTTTGTTTCCCCACAAGGTTTGTTTTCCCACAAGGTTTGTTTTCCCACTGTGTTGGTTTTCCCAAAAGGTTCGCTTTCCCACAAGGTTGGTTTTCCCACAAGGTTGGTTTTCCCACAAGGTTGGTTTTCCCGCAGGGTTGCTTTCCCCATGAGGTTGGTTTTCCCACAATGTTTGTTTTCTCACAAGGTTTGTTTTCCCACTAGGTTGTTTTTCCCACTAGGTTGGTTTTCCCACAAGGTTTGTTTTCCCACAAGCTTTGTTTTCCCCCAAGGTTGGTTTTCCCGCAGGGTTTGTTTTCCCACAAGGTTAGTTTTCCCGCAAGGTTTGTTTCCCCACAAGGTTTGTTTTCCCACAAGGTTTGTTTTCCCACTGTGTTGGTTTTCGCAAAAGGTTCGCTTTCCCACAAGGTTGGTTTTCCCACAAGGTTGGTTTTCCCACAAGGTTGGTTTTCCCGCAGGGTTGCTTTCCCCATAAGGTTGGTTTTCCCACAAGGTTTGTTTTCCCACAAGGTTTGTTTCCCCACAAGGTTTGTTTCCCCACAAGGTTTGTTTCCCCACAAGGTTTGTTTTCCCACAAGGATTGTTTTCTCACAAGGTTTGTTTCCCCACAAGGTTTGTTTCCCCACAAGGTTTGTTTTCCCACAAGGTTTGTTTTCCCACAAGGATTGTTTTCCCACAAGGCTGGTTTTCCCGCAGGGTTTGTTTTCCCACAAGGTTTGTTTTCCCACAAGGTTTGTTTTCCCACAAGGTTTGTTTTCCCACAAGGTTTATTTTGCCACAAGGTTGGTTTTCCAGAAAGGTTTGTTTCCCCACAAGGTTTGTTTCCCCACAAGGTTAGTTTTCCCGAAAGGTTTGTTTTCCCACAAGGTTAGTTTTCCCACAAGGTTTGTTTCCCCACAAAGTTTGTTTCCCCACAAGGTTTGTTTTCCCACAAGGATTGTTTTCCCACAAGGTTTGTTTTCCCACTGTGTTGGTTTTCCCAAAAGGTTCGCTTTCCCGCAAGGTTGGTTTTCCCATAAGGTTGGTATTCCCGCAGGGTTTGTTTCCCCCATAAGGTTGGTTTTCCCAAAAGGTTTGTTTTCTCACAAGGTTTGTTTTCCCACTAGGTTGGTTTTCCCACAAGGTTTGTTTTCCCACAAGGTTTGTTTACCCACAAGGTTTGTTTTCCCCCAAGGTTGGTTTTCCCGCAAGGTTGGTTTTCCCATAAGGTTGGTTTTCCCCACAAGGTTGGTTTTCCCGCAAGGTTAGTTTTCCCACAAGGTCTGATTTAACACAATGTTTGTTTTTCCACAAGGTTGGTTTTCCCGAAAGGTTTGTTTCCCCACAAGGTTGGTTTTCCCACAAGGTTGGTTTTCCCGCAGGGTTTGTTTTCCCACAAGGTTAGTTTTCCCGCAAGGTTTGTTTTCCCACAAGGCTGGTTTTCCCGAAAGGTTTGTTTCAACACAAGGTTGGTTTTCCCACAAGGTTGGTTTTCCCGCAGGGTTTGTTTTCCCACAAGGTTAGTTTTCCCGCAAGGTTTGTTTCCCCACAAGGTTTGTTTTCCCACAAGGTTTGTTTTCCCCACTGTGTTGGTTTTCCCAAAAGGTTCGCTTTCCCACAAGGTTGGTTTTCCCACAAGGTTGGTTTTCCCACAAGGTTGGTTTTCCCGCAGGGTTGCTTTCCCCATGAGGTTGGTTTTCCCACAAGGTTTGTTTTCTCACAAGGTTTGTTTTCCCACTAGGTTGTTTTTCCCACTAGGTTGGTTTTCCCACAAGGTTTGTTTTCCCACAAGCTTTGTTTTCCCCCAAGGTTGGTTTTCCCGCAGGGTTTGTTTTCCCACAAGGTTAGTTTTCCCGCAAGGTTTGTTTCCCCACAAGGTTTGTTTTCCCACAAGGTTTGTTTTCCCACTGTGTTGGTTTTCGCAAAAGGTTCGCTTTCCCACAAGGTTGGTTTTCCCACAAGGTTGGTTTTCCCACAAGGTTGGTTTTCCCGCAGGGTTGATTTCCCCATAAGGTTGGTTTTCCCACAAGGTTTGTTTTCCCACAAGGTTTGTTTCCCCACAAGGTTTGTTTCCCCACAATTTTTGTTTTCCCACAAGGATTGTTTTCTCACAAGGTTTGTTTCCCCACAAGGTTTGTTTCCCCACAAGGTTTGTTTTCCCACAAGGTTTGTTTTCCCACAAGGATTGTTTTCTCACAAGGTTTGTTTTCCCACTTTGTTGGTTTTCCCAAGAGGTTCGCTTTCCCG
Organism: Branchinecta lynchi; assembly: GCA_023053575.1. Lineage (NCBI taxonomy): Eukaryota > Metazoa > Arthropoda > Branchiopoda > Anostraca > Branchinectidae > Branchinecta > Branchinecta lynchi. The sequence goes on along the minus strand of JAKZAP010000194.1, from coordinate 17,147 downwards.
CAAGGTTCGCTTTCCCGCAAGGTTGGTTTTCCCACAAGGTTTGTTTTCTCACAAGGTTTGTTTCCCCACAAGGTTTGTTTTCCCACAAGGATTGTTTTCTCACAAGGTTTGTTTTCCCACTGTGTTGGTTTTCCCAAAAGGTTCGCTTTCCCGCAAGGTTGGTTTTCCCACAAGGTTGGTTTTCCCGCAGGGTTTGTTTCCCCATAAGGTTGGTTTTCCCACAAGGTTTGTTTTCTCACAAGGTTTGTTTTCCCACTAGGTTTGTTTCCCCACAAGGTTTGTTTTCTCACAAGGTTTGTTTTCCCACAAGGTTTGTTTTCCCACAAGGTTTGTTTTCCCACAAGGTTTGTTTTGCCACAAGGTTGGTTTTCCAGAAAGGTTTGTTTCCCCACAAGGTTGGTTTTCCCACAAGGTTTGTTTTCCCGCAGGGTTTGTTTTCCCACAAGGTTAGTTTTCCCGCAAGGTTTGTTTTCCCACAAGGTTAGTTTTCCCACAAGGTTTGTTTCCCCACAAGGTTTGTTTCCCCACAAGGTTTGTTTTCCCACAAGGATTGTTTTCTCACAAGGTTTGTTTTCCCACTGTGTTGGTTTTCCCAAAAGGTTCGCTTTCCCGCAAGGTTGGTTTTCCCACAAGGTTGGTTTTCCCGCAGGGTTTGTTTCCCCATAAGGTTGGTTTTCCCACAAGGTTTGTTTTCTCACAAGGTTTGTTTTCCCACTAGGTTGGTTTTCCCACAAGGTTAGTTTTCCCACAAGGTTTGTTTTCCCCCAAGGTTTGTTTTCCCCCAAGGTTGGTTTTCCCGCAAGGTTGGTTTTCCCACAAGGTTGGTTTTCCCGCAAGGTTAGTTTTCCCACAAGGTCTGATTTAACACAATGTTTGTTTTCCCACAAGGTTGGTTTTCCCGAAAGGTTTGTTTTCCCCCAAGGTTGGTTTTCCCGCAAGGTTGGTTTTCCCATAAGGTTGGTTTTCCCACAAGGTTGGTTATCCCGCAAGGTTAGTTTTCCCACAAGGTCTGATTTAACACAATGTTTGTTTTCCCACAAGGTTGGTTTTCCCGAAAGGTTTGTTTCCCCACAAGGTTGGTTTTCCCACAAGGTTGGTTTTCCCGTAGGGTTTGTTTTCCCACAAGGTTAGTTTTCCCGCAAGGTTTGTTTTCCCACAAGGTTGGTTTTCCCGAAAGGTTTGTTTCCCCACAAGGTTGGTTTTCCCGCAGGGTTTGTTTTCCCACAAGGTTAGTTTTCCCGCAAGGTTTGTTTCCCCACAAGGTTTGTTTTCCCACAAGGTTTGTTTTCCCACTGTGTTGGTTTTCCCAAAAGGTTCGCTTTCCCACAAGGTTGGTTTTCCTACAAGGTTGGTTTTCGCACAAGGTTGGTTTTCCCGCAGGGTTGCTTTCCCACAAGGTTCGTTTTCCCACAAGGTTGGTTTTCCCACAAGGTTGGTTTTCCCGCAGGGTTGCTTTCCCCATAAGGTTGGTTTTCCCACAAGGTTTGTTTTCTCACAAGGTTTGTTTTCCCACAAGGTTAGTTTTCCCACAAGGTTTGTTTCCCCACAAGGTTTGTTTCCCCACAAGGTTTGTTTTCCCACAAGGATTGTTTTCTCACAAGGTTTGTTTTCCCACTGTGTTGGTTTTCCCAAGAGGTTCGCTTTCCCGCAAGGTTCGCTTTCCCGCAAGGTTGGTTTTCCCACAAGGTTTGTTTTCTCACAAGGTTTGTTTTCCCACTAGGTTTGTTTCCCCACAAGGTTTGTTTTCTCACAAGGTTTGTTTTCCCACAAGGTTTGTTTTCCCACAAGGTTTGTTTTCCCACAAGGTTTGTTTTGCCACAAGGTTGGTTTTCCAGAAAGGTTTGTTTCCCCACAAGGTTGGTTTTCCCACAAGGTTTGTTTTCCCGCAGGGTTTGTTTTCCCACAAGGTTAGTTTTCCCGCAAGGTTTGTTTTCCCACAAGGTTAGTTTTCCCACAAGGTTTGTTTCCCCACAAGGTTTGTTTCCCCACAAGGTTTGTTTTCCCACAAGGATTGTTTTCTCACAAGGTTTGTTTTCCCACTGTGTTGGTTTTCCCAAAAGGTTCGCTTTCCCGCAAGGTTGGTTTTCCCACAAGGTTGGTTTTCCCGCAGGGTTTGTTTCCCCATAAGGTTGGTTTTCCCACAAGGTTTGTTTTCTCACAAGGTTTGTTTTCCCACTAGGTTGGTTTTCCCACAAGGTTAGTTTTCCCACAAGGTTTGTTTTCCCCCAAGGTTTGTTTTCCCCCAAGGTTGGTTTTCCCGCAAGGTTGGTTTTCCCACAAGGTTGGTTTTCCCGCAAGGTTAGTTTTCCCACAAGGTCTGATTTAACACAATGTTTGTTTTCCCACAAGGTTGGTTTTCCCGAAAGGTTTGTTTTCCCCCAAGGTTGGTTTTCCCGCAAGGTTGGTTTTCCCATAAGGTTGGTTTTCCCACAAGGTTGGTTATCCCGCAAGGTTAGTTTTCCCACAAGGTCTGATTTAACACAATGTTTGTTTTCCCACAAGGTTGGTTTTCCCGAAAGGTTTGTTTCCCCACAAGGTTGGTTTTCCCACAAGGTTGGTTTTCCCGTAGGGTTTGTTTTCCCACAAGGTTAGTTTTCCCGCAAGGTTTGTTTTCCCACAAGGTTGGTTTTCCCGAAAGGTTTGTTTCCCCACAAGGTTGGTTTTCCCGCAGGGTTTGTTTTCCCACAAGGTTAGTTTTCCCGCAAGGTTTGTTTCCCCACAAGGTTTGTTTTCCCACAAGGTTTGTTTTCCCACTGTGTTGGTTTTCCCAAAAGGTTCGCTTTCCCACAAGGTTGGTTTTCCTACAAGGTTGGTTTTCGCACAAGGTTGGTTTTCCCGCAGGGTTGCTTTCCCACAAGGTTCGTTTTCCCACAAGGTTGGTTTTCCCACAAGGTTGGTTTTCCCGCAGGGTTGCTTTCCCCATAAGGTTGGTTTTCCCACAAGGTTTGTTTTCTCACAAGGTTTGTTTTCCCACAAGGTTAGTTTTCCCGCAAGGTTTGTTTCCCCACAAGGTTTGTTTTCCCACAAGGATTGTTTTCTCACAAGGTTTGTTTTCCCACTAGGTTTGTTTCCCCACAAGGTTTGTTTTCCCCACAAGGTTGGTTTTCCCGCAAGGTTGGTTTTCCCACAAGGTTTGTGTTCCCACTGTGTTGGTTTTCCCAAAAGGTTCGCTTTCCCACAAGGTTTGTTTCCCCACAAGGTTTGTTTCCCCACAAGGTTTGTTTTCCCACAAGGATTGTTTTCCCACAAGGTTTGTTTTCCCACTCAGTTGGTTTTCCCAAAAGGTTCGCTTTCCCGCAAGGTTGGTTTTCCCATAAGGTTGGTATTCCCGCAGGGTTTGTTTCCCCATAAGGTTGGTTTTCCCAAAAGGTTTGTTTTCTCACAAGGTTTGTTTTCCCACTAGGTTGGTTTTCCCACAAGGTTTGTTTTCCCACAAGGTTTGTTTACCCACAAGGTTTGTTTTCCCCCAAGGTTGGTTTTCCCGCAAGGTTGGTTTTCCCATAAGGTTGGTTTTCCCACAAGGTTGGTTTTCCCGCAAGGTTAGTTTTCCCACAAGGTCTGATTTAACACAATGTTTGTTTTCCCACAAGGTTGGTTTTCCCGAAAGGTTTGTTTCCCCACAAGGTTGGTTTTCCCACAAGGTTGGTTTTCCCGCAGGGTTTGTTTTCCCACAAGGTTAGTTTTCCCGCAAGGTTTGTTTTCCCACAAGGCTGGTTTTCCCGAAAGGTTTGTTTCAACACAAGGTTGGTTTTCCCACAAGGTTGGTTTTCCCGCAGGGTTTGTTTTCCCACAAGGTTAGTTTTCCCGCAAGGTTTGTTTCCCCACAAGGTTTGTTTTCCCACAAGGTTTGTTTTCCCACTGTGTTGGTTTTGCCAAAAGGTTCGCTTTCCCACAAGGTTGGTTTTCCCACAAGGTTGGTTTTCCCACAAGGTTGGTTTTCCCGCAGGGTTGCTTTCCCCATGAGGTTGGTTTTCCCACAAGGTTTGTTTTCTCACAAGGTTTGTTTTCCCACTAGGTTGTTTTTCCCACTAGGTTGGTTTTCCCACAAGGTTTGTTTTCCCACAAGCTTTGTTTTCCCCCAAGGTTGGTTTTCCCGCAGGGTTTGTTTTCCCACAAGGTTAGTTTTCCCACAAGGTTGGTTTTCCCACAAGGTTGGTTTTCCCACAAGGTTGGTTTTCCCGCAGGGTTGCTTTCCCCATAAGGTTGGTTTTCCCACAAGGTTTGTTTTCCCACAAGGTTTGTTTCCCCACAAGGTTTGTTTCCCCACAAGGTTTGTTTCCCCACAAGGTTTGTTTTCCCACAAGGATTGTTTTCTCACAAGGTTTGTTTCCCCACAAGGTTTGTTTCCCCACAAGGTTTGTTTTCCCACAAGGTTTGTTTTCCCACAAGGATTGTTTTCTCACAAGGTTTGTTTTCCCACTTTGTTGGTTTTCCCAAGAGGTTCGCTTTCCCGCAAGGTTCGCTTTCCCGCAAGGTTGGTTTTCCCACAAGGTTTGTTTTCTCACAAGGTTTGTTTTCCCACAAGGTTTGTTTCCCCACAAGGTTTGTTTCCCCACAAGGTTTGTTTTCCCACAAGGATTGTTTTCTCACAAGGTTTGTTTTCCCACTGTGTTGGTTTTCCCAAGAGGTTCGCTTTCCCGCAAGGTTCGCTTTCCCGCAAGGTTGGTTTTCCCACAAGGTTTGTTTTCTCACAAGGTTTGTTTTCCCACTAGGTTTGTTTCCCCACAAGGTTTGTTTTCTCACAAGGTTTGTTTTCCCACAAGGTTTGTTTTCCCACAAGGTTTGTTTTCCCACAAGGTTTGTTTTGCCAAAAGGTTGGTTTTCCAGAAAGGTTTGTTTCCCCACAAGGTTGGTTTTCCCACAAGGTTTGTTTTCCCGCAGGGTTTGTTTTCCCACAAGGTTAGTTTTCCCGCAAGGTTTGTTTTCCCACAAGGTTAGTTTTCCCACAAGGTTTGTTTCCCCACAAGGTTTGTTTCCCCACAAGGTTTGTTTTCCCACGAGGATTGTTTTCTCACAAGGTTTGTTTTCCCACTGTGTTGGTTTTCCCAAAAGGTTCGCTTTCCCGCAAGGTTGGTTTTCCCACAAGGTTGGTTTTCCCGCAGGGTTTGTTTCCCCATAAGGTTGGTTTTCCCACAAGGTTTGTTTTCTCACAAGGTTTGTTTTCCCACTAGGTTGGTTTTCCCACAAGGTTTGTTTTCCCACAAGGTTTGTTTTCCCCCAAGGTTTGTTTTCCCCCAAGGTTGGTTTTCCCGCAAGGTTGGTTTTCCCACAAGGTTGGTTTTCCCGCAGGGTTGCTTTCCCCATAAGGTTGGTTTTCCCACAAGGTTTGTTTTCTCACAAGGTTTGTTTTCCCACAAGGTTAGTTTTCCCGCAAGGTTTGTTTCCCCACAAGGTTTGTTTTCCCACAAGGATTGTTTTCTCACAAGGTTTGTTTTCCCACTAGGTTTGTTTCCCCACAAGGTTTGTTTTCCCCACAAGGTTGGTTTTCCCGCAAGGTTGGTTTTCCCACAAGGTTTTTGTTCCCACTGTGTTGGTTTTCCCAAAAGGTTCGCTTTCCCACAAGGTTTGTTTCCCCACAAGGTTTGTTTCCCCACAAGGTTTGTTTTCCCACAAGGATTGTTTTCCCACAAGGTTTGTTTTCCCACTCAGTTGGTTTTCCCAAAAGGTTCGCTTTCCCGCAAGGTTGGTTTTCCCATAAGGTTGGTATTCCCGCAGGGTTTGTTTCCCCATAAGGTTGGTTTTCCCAAAAGGTTTGTTTTCTCACAAGGTTTGTTTTCCCACTAGGTGGGTTTTCCCACAAGGTTTGTTTTCCCACAAGGTTTGTTTACCCACAAGGTTTGTTTTCCCCCAAGGTTGGTTTTCCCGCAAGGTTGGTTTTCCCATAAGGTTGGTTTTCCCACAAGGTTGGTTTTCCCGCAAGGTTAGTTTTCCCACAAGGTCTGATTTAACACAATGTTTGTTTTCCCACAAGGTTGGTTTTCCCGAAAGGTTTGTTTCCCCACAAGGTTGGTTTTCCCACAAGGTTGGTTTTCCCGCAGGGTTTGTTTTCCCACAAGGTTAGTTTTCCCGCAAGGTTTGTTTTCCCACAAGGCTGGTTTTCCCGAAAGGTTTGTTTCAACACAAGGTTGGTTTTCCCACAAGGTTGGTTTTCCCGCAGGGTTTGTTTTCCCACAAGGTTAGTTTTCCCGCAAGGTTTGTTTCCCCACAAGGTTTGTTTTCCCACAAGGTTTGTTTTCCCACTGTGTTGGTTTTCCCAAAAGGTTCGCTTTCCCACAAGGTTGGTTTTCCCACAAGGTTGGTTTTCCCACAAGGTTGGTTTTCCCGCAGGGTTGCTTTCCCCATGAGGTTTGTTTTCCCACAAGGTTTGTTTTCTCACAAGGTTTGTTTTCCCACTAGGTTGTTTTTCCCACTAGGTTGGTTTTCCCACAAGGTTTGTTTTCCCACAAGCTTTGTTTTCCCATAAGGTTGGTTTTCCCGCAGGGTTTGTTTTCCCACAAGGTTAGTTTTCCCACAAGGTTGGTTTTCCCACAAGGTTGGTTTTCCCACAAGGTTGGTTTTCCCGCAGGGTTGCTTTCCCCATAAGGTTGGTTTTCCCACAAGGTTTGTTTTCCCACAAGGTTTGTTTCCCCACAAGGTTTGTTTCCCCACAAGGTTTGTTTCCCCACAAGGTTTGTTTTCCCACAAGGATTGTTTTCTCACAAGGTTTGTTTCCCCACAAGGTTTGTTTCCCCACAAGGTTTGTTTTCCCACAAGGTTTGTTTTCCCACAAGGATTGTTTTCTCACAAGGTTTGTTTTCCCACTTTGTTGGTTTTCCCAAGAGGTTCGCTTTCCCGCAAGGTTCGCTTTCCCGCAAGGTTGGTTTTCCCACAAGGTTTGTTTTCTCACAAGGTTTGTTTTCCCACAAGGTTTGTTTCCCCACAAGGTTTGTTTCCCCACAAGGTTTGTTTTCCCACAAGGATTGTTTTCTCACAAGGTTTGTTTTCCCACTGTGTTGGTTTTCCCAAGAGGTTCACTTTCCCGCAAGGTTCGCTTTCCCGCAAGGTTGGTTTTCCCACAAGGTTTGTTTTCTCACAAGGTTTGTTTTCCCACTAGGTTTGTTTCCCCACAAGGTTTGTTTTCTCACAAGGTTTGTTTTCCCACAAGGTTTGTTTTCCCACAAGGTTTGTTTTCCCACAAGGTTTGTTTTGCCACAAGGTTGGTTTTCCAGAAAGGTTTGTTTCCCCACAAGGTTGGTTTTCCCACAAGGTTTGTTTTCCCGCAGGGTTTGTTTTCCCACAAGGTTAGTTTTCCCGCAAGGTTTGTTTTCCCACAAGGTTAGTTTTCCCACAAGGTTTGTTTCCCCACAAGGTTTGTTTCCCCACAAGGTTTGTTTTCCCACGAGGATTGTTTTCTCACAAGGTTTGTTTTCCCACTGTGTTGGTTTTCCCAAAAGGTTCGCTTTCCCGCAACGTTGGTTTTCCCACAAGGTTGGTTTTCCCGCAGGGTTTGTTTCCCCATAAGGTTGGTTTTCCCACAAGGTTTGTTTTCTCACAAGGTTTGTTTTCCCACTAGGTTGGTTTTCCCACAAGGTTTGTTTTCCCACAAGGTTTGTTTTCCCCCAAGGTTTGTTTTCCCCCAAGGTTGGTTTTCCCGCAAGGTTGGTTTTCCCACAAGGTTGGTTTTCCCGCAAGGTTAGTTTTCCCACAAGGTCTGATTTAACACAATGTTTGTTTTCCCACAAGGTTGGTTTTCCCGAAAGGTTTGTTTTCCCCCAAGGTTGGTTTTCCCGCAAGGTTGGTTTTCCCATAAGGTTGGTTTTCCCACAAGGTTGGTTATCCCGCAAGGTTAGTTTTCCCACAAGGTCTGATTTAACACAATGTTTGTTTTCCCACAAGGTATGTTTTCCCGAAAGGTTTGTTTCCCCACAAGGTTGGTTTTCCCACAAGGTTGGTTTTCCCGCAGGGTTTGTTTTCCCACAAGGTTAGTTTTCCCGCAAGGTTTGTTTTCCCACAAGGTTGGTTTTCCCGAAAGGTTTGTTTCCCCACAAGGTTGGTTTTCCCGCAGGGTTTGTTTTCCCACAAGGTTAGTTTTCCCGCAAGGTTTGTTTCCCCACAAGGTTTGTTTTCCCACAAGGTTTGTTTTCCCACTGTGTTGGTTTTCCCAAAAGGTTCGCTTTCCCACAAGGTTGGTTTTCCTACAAGGTTGGTTTTCGCACAAGGTTGGTTTTCCCGCAGGGTTGCTTTCCCACAAGGTTCGTTTTCCCACAAGGTTGGTTTTCCCACAAGGTTGGTTTTCCCGCAGGGTTGCTTTCCCCATAAGGTTGGTTTTCCCACAAGGTTTGTTTTCTCACAAGGTTTGTTTTCCCACAAGGTTAGTTTTCCCGCAAGGTTTGTTTCCCCACAAGGTTTGTTTTCCCACAAGGATTGTTTTCTCACAAGGTTTGTTTTCCCACTAGGTTTGTTTCCCCACAAGGTTTGTTTTCCCCACAAGGTTGGTTTTCCCGCAAGGTTGGTTTTCCCACAAGGTTTGTGTTCCCACTGTGTTGGTTTTCCCAAAAGGTTCGCTTTCCCACAAGGTTGGTTTTCCCACAAGGTTGGTTTTCCCGCAGGGATGCTTTCCCCATAAGGTTTGTTTTCCCACAAGGTTTGTTTTCCCACAAGGTTTGTTTTCCCGAAAGGTTTGTTTCCCCACAAGGTTGGTTTTCCCACAGGGTTGGTTTTCCCGCAGGGTTTGTTTTCCCACAAGGTTAGTTTCCCCGCAAGGTTTGTTTCCCCCCAAGGTTTGTTTTACCACAAGGATTTTTTTCTCACAAGGTTTGTTTTCCCACTAGGTTTGTTTCCCCACAAGGTTTGTTTTCCCACAAGGTTTGTTTTCCCCCAAGGTTGGTTTTCCCGCAAGGTTGGTTTTCCCAAAAGGTTTTTTTTCCACTGTGTTGGTTTTCCCAAAAGGTTCGCTTTCCCACAAGGTTGGTTTTCCCACAAGGTTGGTTTTCCCGCAGGGTTGCTTTCCCCATAAGGTTGGTTTTCCCACAAGGTTTGTTTTCTCACAAGGTTTGTTTTCCAACTAGGTTGTTTTTCCCACTAGGTTGGTTTTCCCACAAGATTTGTTTTCCCACAAGCTTTGTTTTCCCCCAAGGTTGGTTTTCCGGCAAGGTTGGTTTTCCCACAAGGTTTGTTTTCCCACTGTGTTTGTTTCCCCACAAGGTTTGTTTTCCCATAAGATTTGTTTTCCCACAAGGTTTGTTTTCCCATAAGGTTTGTTTTCCCACAAGGTTTGTTTTCCCACAAGGTTGGTTTTCCCGAAAGGTTGGTTTTCCCACAAGGTTTGTTTTCTCACAAGGTTTGTTTTCCCACTAGGTTTGTTTCCCCACAAGGTTTGTTTTCTCACAAGGTTTGTTTTCCCACAAGGTTTGTTTCCCCACAAGGTTTGTTTCCCCACAAGGTTTGTTTTCCCACAAGGTTTGTTTTCCCACAAGGATTGTTTTCTCACAAGGTTTGTTTTCCCACTTTGTTGGTTTTCCCAAGAGGTTCGCTTTCCCGCAAGGTTCGCTTTCCCGCAAGGTTGGATTTCCCACAAGGTTTGTTTTCTCACAAGGTTTGTTTTCCCACTAGGTTTGTTTCCCCACAAGGTTAGTTTTCTCACAAGGTTTGTTTTCCCACAAGGTTTGTTTCCCCGCAAGGTTTGTTTCCCCACAAGGTTTGTTTCCCCACAAGGTTTGTTTTCCCACAAGGATTGTTTTCTCACAAGGTTTGTTTTCCCACTGTGTTGGTTTTCCCAAGAGGTTCGCTTTCCCGCAAGGTTCGCTTTCCCGCAAGGTTGGTTTTCCCACAAGGTTTGTTTTCTCACAAGGTTTGTTTTCCCACTAGGTTTGTTTCCCCACAAGGTTTGTTTTCTCACAAGGTTTGTTTTCCCACAAGGTTTGTTTTCCCACAAGGTTTGTTTTCCCACAAGGTTTGTTTTGCCACAAGGTTGGTTTTCCAGAAAGGTTTGTTTCCCCACAATATTGGTTTTCCCACAAGGTTTGTTTTCCCGCAGGGTTTGTTTTCCCACAAGGTTAGTTTTCCCGCAAGGTTTGTTTTCCCACAAGGTTAGTTTTCCCACAAGGTTTGTTTCCCCACAAGGTTTGTTTCCCCACAAGGTTTGTTTTCCCACAAGGATTGTTTTCTCACAAGGTTTGTTTTCCCACTGTGTTGGTTTTCCCAAAAGGTTCGCTTTCCCGCAAGGTTGGTTTTCCCACAAGGTTGGTTTTCCCGCAGGGTTTGTTTCCCCATAAGGTTGGTTTTCCCACAAGGTTTGTTTTCTCACAAGGTTTGTTTTCCCACTAGGTTGGTTTTCCCACAAGGTTTGTTTTCCCACAAGGTTTGTTTTCCCCCAAGGTTTGTTTTCCCCCAAGGTTGGTTTTCCCGCAAGGTTGGTTTTCCCACAAGGTTTCCCGAAAGGTTTGTTTTCCCCCAAGGTTGGTTTTCCCGCAAGGTTGGTTTTCCCATAAGGTTGGTTTTCCCACAAGGTTGGTTATCCCGCAAGGTTAGTTTTCCCACAAGGTCTGATTTAACACAATGTTTGTTTTCCCACAAGGTTGGTTTTCCCGAAAGGTTTGTTTCCCCACAAGGTTGGTTTTCCCACAAGGTTGGTTTTCCCGCAGGGTTTGTTTTCCCACAAGGTTAGTTTTCCCGCAAGGTTTGTTTTCCCACAAGGTTGGTTTTCCCGAAAGGTTTGTTTCCCCACAAGGTTGGTTTTCCCACAAGGTTGGTTTTCCCGCAGGGTTTGCTTTCCCACAAGGTTAGTTTTCCCGCAAGGTTTGTTTCCCCACAAGGTTTGTTTTCCCACAAGGTTTGTTTTCCCACTGTGTTGGTTTTCCCAAAAGGTTCGCTTTCCCACAAGGTTGGTTTTCCCACAAGGTTGGTTTTCGCACAAGGTTGGTTTTCCCGCAGGGTTGCTTTCCCACAAGGTTCGTTTTCCCACAAGGTTGGTTTTCCCACACGGTTGGTTTTCCCGCAGGGTTGCTTTCCCCATAAGGTTGGTTTTCCCACAAGGTTTGTTTTCTCACAAGGTTTGTTTTCCCACAAGGTTAGTTTTCCCGCAAGGTTTGTTTCCCCACAAGGTTTGTTTTCCCACAAGGATTGTTTTCTCACAAGGTTTGTTTTCCCACTAGGTTTGTTTCCCCACAAGGTTTGTTTTCCCCACAAGGTTGGTTTTCCCGAAAGGTTGGTTTTCCCACAAGGTTTGTTTTCTCACAAGGTTTGTGTTCCCACTGTGTTGGTTTTCCCAAAAGGTTCGCTTTCCCACAAGGTTGGTTTTCCCACAAGGTTGGTTTTCCCGCAGGGATGCTTTCCCCATAAGGTTTGTTTTCCCACAAGGTTTGTTTTCCCACAAGGTTTGTTTTCCCACAAGGTTTGTTTTCCCGAAAGGTTTGTTTCCCCACAAGGTTGGTTTTCCCACAGGGTTGGTTTTCCCGCAGGGTTTGTTTTCCCACAAGGTTAGTTTCCCCGCAAGGTTTGTTTCCCCCCAAGGTTTGTTTTCCCACAAGGATTTTTTTCTCACAAGGTTTGTTTTCCCACTAGGTTTGTTTCCCCACAAGGTTTGTTTTCCCACAAGGTTTGTTTTCCCCCAAGGTTGGTTTTCCCGCAAGGTTGGTTTTCCCACAAGGTTTTTTTTCCACTGTGTTGGTTTTCCCAAAAGGTTCGCTTTCCCACAAGGTTGGTTTTCCCACAAGGTTGGTTTTCCCGCAGGGTTGCTTTCCCCATAAGGTTGGTTTTCCCACAAGGTTTGTTTTCTCACAAGGTTTGTTTTCCAACTAGGTTGTTTTTCCCACTAGGTTGGTTTTCCCACAAGGTTTGTTTTCCCACAAGCTTTGTTTTCCCCCAAGGTTGGTTTTCCGGCAAGGTTGGTTTTCCCACAAGGTTTGTTTTCCCACTGTGTTTGTTTCCCCACAAGGTTTGTTTTCCCATAAGATTTGTTTTCCCACAAGATTTGTTTTCCCATAAGGTTTGTTTTCCCACAAGGTTTGTTTTCCCACAAGGTTGGTTTTCCCGAAAGGTTGGTTTTCCCACAAGGTTTGTTTTCTCACAAGGTTTGTTTTCCCACTAGGTTTGTTTCCCCACAAGGTTTGTTTTATCACAAGGTTTGTTTTCCCACAAGGTTTGTTTCCCCACAAGGTTTGTTTCCCCACAAGGTTTGTTTTCCCACAAGGATTGTTTTATCACAAGGTTTGTTTTCCCACTGTGTTGGTTTTCCCAAGAGGTTTGCTTTCCCGCTAGGTTCGCTTTCCCGCAAGGTTGGTTTTCCCACAAGGTTTGTTTTCTCACAAGGTTTGTTTTTCCCACTAGGTTTGTTTCCCCACAAGGATTGTTTTCTCACAAGGTTTGTTTTCCCACAAGGTTTGTTTTCCCACAAGGTTTGTTTTCCCACAAGGTTTGTTTTGCCACAAGGTTGGTTTTCCAGAAAGGTTTGTTTCCCCACAAGGTTGGTTTTCCCACAAGGTTTGTTTCCCCACAAGGTTTGTTTTCCCCCAAGGATTGTTTTCTCACAAGGTTTGTTTTCCCACTGTGTTGGTTTTCCCAAGAGGTTCGCTTTCCCGCAAGGTTCGCTTTCCCGCAAGGTTGGTTTTCCCACAAGGTTTGTTTTCTCACAAGGTTTGTTTTCCCACTAGGTTTGTTTCCCCACAAGGTTTGTTTTCTCACAAGGTTTGTTTTCCCACAAGGTTTGTTTTCCCACAAGGTTTGTTTTCCCACAAGGTTTGTTTTGCCACAAGGTTGGTTTTCCAGAAAGGTTTGTTTCCCCACAAGGTTGGTTTTCCCACAAGGTTTGTTTCCCCACAAGGTTTGTTTTCCCACAAGGATTGTTTTCTCACAAGGTTTGTTTTCCCACTGTGTTGGTTTTCCCAAGAGGTTCGCTTTCCCGCAAGGTTCGCTTTCCCGCAAGGTTGGTTTTCCCACAAGGTTTGTTTTCTCAAAAGGTTTGTTTTCCCACTAGGTTTGTTTCCCCACAAGGTTTGTTTTCTCACAAGGTTTGTTTTCCCACAAGGTTTGTTTCCCCACAAGGTTTGTTTCCCCACAAGGTTTGTTTTCCCACAAGGATTGTTTTCTCACAAGGTTTGTTTTCCCACTGTGTTGGTTTTCCCAAGAGGTTCGCTTTCCCGCAAGGTTCGCTTTCCCGCAAGGTTGGTTTTCCCACAAGGTTTGTTTTCTCACAAGGTTTGTTTTCCCACTAGGTTTGTTTCCCCACAAGGTTGGTTTTCCCACAAGGTTGGTTTTCCCGCAGGGTTGCTTTCCCCATAAGGTTGGTTTTCCCACAAGGTTTGTTTTCTCACAAGTTTTGTTTTCCCACTAGGTTGTTTTTCCCACTAGGTTGGTTTTCCCACATGGTTTGTTTTCCCACAAGCTTTGTTTTCCCCCAAGGTTGTTTTTCCCACTAGGTTGGTTTTCCCACAAGGTTTGTTTTCCCACAAGCTTTGTTTTCCCCCAAGGTTTGTTTTCCCGCAAGGTTGGTTTACCCACAAGGTTTGTTTTCCCACTGTGTTGGTTTTCCCAAAAGGTTCGCTTTCCCGCAAGGTTGGTTTTCCCACAAGGTTTGTTTCCCCACAAGGTTTGTTTTCCCACAAGGTTTGTTTTCCCACAAGGTTGGTTTTCCCGAAAGGTTTGTTTCCCCACAAGGTTGGTTTTCCCACAAGGTTGGTTTTCCCGCAGGGTTTGTTTTCCCACAAGGTTAGTTTTCCCGCAAGGTTTGTTTCCCCACAAGGCTTATTTTCCCACAAGGTTTGTTTTCCCACTGTGTTGGTTTTCCCAAAAGGTTCGCTTACCCAAAAGGTTGGTTTTCCCACAAGGTTGGTTTTCCCGCAGGGTTACTTTCCCCATAAGGTTGGTTTTCCCAAAAGGTTCGCTTTCCCGCAAGGCTGGTTTTCCCACAAGGTTTGTTTCCCCACAATGTTTGTTTTCTCACAAGGTTTGTTTTCCCACAAGGTTGGTATTCCCGAAAGGTTTGTTTCCCCACAAGGTTGGTTTTCCCACAAGGCTGGTTTTCCCGCAGGGTTTGTTTTCCCACAAGGTTAGTTTTCCCGCAAGGTTTGTTTTCCCACAAGGTTAGTTTTCCCACAAGGTTTGTTTCCCCACAAGGTTTGTTTCCCCACAAGGTTTGTTTTCCCACAAGGATTGTTTTCTCACCAGGTTTATTTTCCCACTGTGTTGGTTTTCCCAAGAGGTTCGCTTTCCCGCAAGGTTCGCTTTCCCGCAAGGTGGGTTTTCCCACAAAGTTTGTTTTCTCACAAGGTTTGTTTTCCCACTAGGTTTGTTTCCCCACAAGGTTTGTTTTCTCACAAGGTTTGTTTTCCCACAAGGTTTGTTTTCTCACAAGGTTTGTTTTCCCACAAGGTTTGTTTTGCCACAAGGTTGGTTTTCCAGAAAGGTTTGTTTCCCCACAAGGTTGGTTTTCCCATAAGGTTTGTTTTCCCACAAGGTTTGTTTCCCCACAAGGTTTGTTTTCCCACAAGGATTGTTTTCTTACAAGGTTTGTTTTCCCACTGTGTTGGTTTTCCCAAAAGGTTCGCTTTCCCGCAAGGTTGGTTTTCCCACAAGGCTGGTTTTCCCGCAGGGTTTGTTTCCCCATAAGGTTGGTTTTCCCAAAAGGTCTGTTTTCTCACAAGGTTTGTTTTCCCACTAGGTTGGTTTTCCCACAAGGTTTGTTTTCCCAAAAGGTTGGTTTTCCCACAAGGTTTGTGTTCCCACTGTGTTGGTTTTCCCAAAAGGTTCGCTTTCCCACAAGGTTGGTTTTCCCACAAGGTTGGTTTTCCCGCAGGGATGCTTTCCCCATAAGGTTTGTTTTCCCACAAGGTTTGTTTTCCCACAAGGTTTGTTTTCCCACAAGGTTTGTTTTCCCGAAAGGTTTGTTTCCCCACAAGGTTGGTTTTCCCACAGGGTTGGTTTTCAGGCAGGGTTTGTTTTCCCACAAGGTTCGTTTTCCCACAAGGTTGGTTTTCCCACAAGGTTTGTTTTCCCGCAGGGTTTGTTTCCCCACAAGGTTGGTTTTCCCACAAGGTTGGTTTTCGCACAAGGTTGGTTTTCCCGCAGGGTTGCTTTCCCACAAGGTTCGTTTTCCCACAAGGTTGGTTTTCCCACAAGGTTGGTTTTCCCGAAAGGTTTGTTTCCCCACAAGGTTGGTTTTCCCACAAGGTTGGTTTTCCCGCAGGGTTTGTTTTCCCACAATTTTAGTTTTCCCGCAAGGTTTGTTTCCCCACAAGGTTTGTTTTCCCACAAGGATTGTTTTCTCACAAGGTTTGTTTTCCCACTAGGTTTGTTTCCCCACAAGGTTTGTTTTCCCCACAAGGTTGGTTTTCCCGCAAGGTTGGTTTTCCCACAAGGTTTGTGTTCCCACTGTGTTGGTTTTCCCAAAAGGTTCGCTTTCCCACAAGGTTGGTTTTCCCACAAGGTTGGTTTTCCCGCAGGGATGCTTTCCCCATAAGGTTTGTTTTCCCACAAGGTTTGTTTTCCCACAAGGTTTGTTTTCCCACAAGGTTTGTTTTCCCGAAAGGTTTGTTTACCCACAAGGTTGGTTTTCTTACAGGGTTGGTTTTCCCGCAGGGTTTGTTTTCCCACAAGGTTAGTTTCCCCGCAAGGTTTGTTTCCCCCCAAGGTTTGTTTTCCCACAAGGATTTTTTTCTCACAAGGTTTGTTTTCCCACTAGGTTTGTTTCCCCACAAGGTTTGTTTTCCCACAAGGTTTGTTTTCCCCCAAGGTTGGTTTTCCCGCAAGGTTGGTTTTCCCACAAGGTTTTTTTTCCACTGTGTTGGTTTTCCCAAAAGGTTCGCTTTCCCACAAGGTTGGTTTTCCCACAAGGTTGGTTTTCCCGCAGGGTTGCTTTCCCCATAAGGTTGGTTTTCCCACAAGGTTTGTTTTCTCACAAGGTTTTTTTTCCAACTAGGTTGTTTTTCCCACTAGGTTGGTTTTCCCACAAGGTTTGTTTTCCCACAAATTTTGTTTTCCCCCAAGGTTGGTTTTCCGGCAAGGTTGGTTTTCCCACAAGGTTTGTTTTCCCACTGTGTTTGTTTCCCCACAAGGTTTGTTTTCCCATAAGATTTGTTTTCCCACAAGGTTTGTTTTCCCATAAGGTTTGTTTTCCCACAAGGTTTGTTTTCCCACAAGGTTGGTTTTCCCGAAAGGTTGGTTTTCCCACAAGGTTTGTTTTCTCACAAGGTTTGTTTTCCCACTAGGTTTGTTTCCCCACAAGGTTTGTTTTATCACAAGGTTTGTTTTCCCACAAGGTTTGTTTTCCCACAAGGTTTGTTTTCCCACAAGGTTTGTTTTGCCACAAGGTTGGTTTTCCAGAAAGGTTTGTTTCCCCACAAGGTTGGTTTTCCCATAAGGTTTGTTTTCCCACTGTGTTGGTTTTCCCAAGAGGTTTGCTTTCCCGCAAGGTTCGCTTTCCCGCAAGGTTGGTTTTCCCACAAGGTTTGTTTTCTCACAAGGTTTGTTTTCCCACTAGGTTTGTTTCCCCACAAGGTTTGTTTTCTCACAAGGTTGGTTTTCCCACAAGGTTTGTTTTCCCACAAGGTTTGTTTTCCCACAAGGTTTGTTTTGCCACAAGGTTGGTTTTCCAGAAAGGTTTGTTTCCCCACAAGGTTGGTTTTCCCACAAGGTTTGTTTCCCCACAAGGTTTGTTTTCCCACAAGGATTGTTTTCTCACAAGGTTTGTTTTCCCACTGTGTTGGTTTTCCCAAGAGGTTCGCTTTCCCGCAAGGTTCGCTTTCCCGCAAGGTTGGTTTTCCCACAAGGTTTGTTTTCTCACAAGGTTTGTTTTCCCACTAGGTTTGTTTCCCCACAAGGTTTGTTTTCTCACAAGGTTTGTTTTCCCACAAGGTTTGTTTCCCCACAAGGTTTGTTTCCCCACAAGGTTTGTTTTCCCACAAGGATTGTTTTCTCACAAGGTTTGTTTTCCCACTGTGTTGGTTTTCCCAAGAGGTTCGCTTTCCCGCAAGGTTCGCTTTCCCGCAAGGTTGGTTTTCCCACAAGGTTTGTTTTCTCACAAGGTTTGTTTTCCCACTAGGTTTGTTTCCCCACAAGGTTGGTTTTCCCACAAGGTTGGTTTTCCCTCAGGGTTGCTTTCCCCATAAGGTTGGTTTTCCCACAAGGTTTGTTTTCTCACAAGTTTTGTTTTCCCACTAGGTTGTTTTTCCCAC